>VDFB02102107.1:0-10187 GCA_007258455.2 Sequoia sempervirens | reverse complement strand
CTCACTTTCCCTCTCCATCTGCCTCCCCATCCCCCTCCCCCCCCTCTCTCTCTCTCTTCCCCCCCCTCTCTCTTTATGAGTCAATCACATGTATATTAATGAACTAGACTAATTTACATTCCATATGAGTCAATCACATGTGTATTAATGACAAATTCAACCAATAGTAATGCACACAAACACTCTAAGAAAACCATATCGGTTTGAATCACAATTGATGCAACATCATACAACTTAAACACATCAACCCTAAAGTACACAAGGACATTGGACACACCATGCAATTTTCACATGTTACACATACACATCATGCAACTTAAACAAATAACATAAATAATATTTGAAAATAATAAATAAATAAGTTCTATATTTATAATAAAAATAGACAATTATAAAAATATTATAATATTTCTATTTCTATTCCCTATATTTATTCAAATAATAGATAACATAATATATATCGATAAACTCTCTCCTTCCAATGAATATTTCCTCAAAATTCACTTCAAAATCTAATATTTATATAAATAGACTAAATTATAATCATATTTTATAAGAATAATGAGACTATGAACACAAATTAAATTAACTATTCATGCCTTGTCAAACTTTAAATAAACATATACTATATTGGAAGAAAGTGTATTTATACTATATTTAAAAAAATTATAACTACATTTTAAAAGAAAATGTAACTACTTTATGGTGTAGTTCTAAATGTTATTTTAAAGGAATAAACCACCATCCATGATAATAATTTGATAATAAGCTAATTGGTGTAGTTCTAAATGTTATTTAATTGGTAATAAGCTATTTAATTTAATTAATTTTTAAAATAATTTTGATTGATATTTAAAAATAAAATATATATATAATATTAAAAAAGATATGAATTAATTATTTAATATCAATAATGTCAAATTTGATGGGTATTTAATGTTAAGTAACCAATTCAATAAAAAATAAATAAATTATTTTTTTAACTTTTAACACATGCATTTATTCTTATTTAAATAAATTATAACAATAATATCTTTGATTACTTTTTTAAAATAAAAATAAAAACAATAGATACAAAAAAATAAGAGAGACACTCTCAAAGATGTTCATGACCATCTTTGAGAGTTTTTGAAGGGATATTTCTACCCCTCCTCAAAAAAATGGTCTAACCTTTATTAATTATAATTGTTGACGAATATTTACAATAAATATAAATTAAAAGTTACTTATATTTCTATTTTCATTTCACTGTGAAAAATACCATAAGCTGATCTCTTCTCTGAAGTCTTCATGTTCAAGTTCTTCTTGTTGTGCACCAACCCTCCAGTAATTATGTGTTCATGTTCTCACTGTTATGCAAAACAAATGTAAGTTAAACAACAAAAATCTTGTCAAAACTAAATTTTACTTCAGACAACTCAAGAGAAATCCTGCATATTGTACCAATTTTCATAAACCAAAATTTCTTTTTATTTGACAGTAATAAAACTAAAATTTGCCAGTGTCCCATATTCCTGTGCCAACATGGGTGAAATCCTTGAACTCCTTAAGGAAATGTGACCTCATGATTGTTGGACATACACAAAACGAAGACATTAACTAGACTAGAGAAACTTCCAAACACTTTTAATTACAGATTTAAAGTCAAATTCTGCAACCTGTGCTAGCTAGCTGTTGTATGGTAAACCCAACATCAAACATTTGTTTTGGATCATATAGAGCTGCCTTGAAGGTGTATATATAAGTTTCTTTTAGATGTTGTTCCCACTATAAATCACTTCTATTTATGATAAAAATAAATAAATAGACCGTGACTACTATAACAAGAGATCATACCAAGACTAGTTGAACATATTAGCACATCTCAACGCACAATTATTTTGTTTAACTTCTTCACAAACATGATATTACACACATTCCATCTCAGATCTTAAAAATAATTAAAGATAAAAGATGGTTGTTTCAGCTCGATCAGATGGGCTGATTTGAACTTCACTTCATCTATGAATTTGCAACTACTCGTGTACAAATGTAAGAAAAGATCTGAACTGCAGGCACAAATGACCACATCAAGCCTATTTTATCATCACCCACATTCAACTCAGACAAAATGAAATAAATATCAAAATGGATTAAAATTTAATATACTTTTATCCCAATCTGAAAAGAGAAAAAACAAAATTACCCAAAATTTCTTGTTTGGAAGGATCCCACTCTTATCCTCTAAATGATTAGGTCTGAGCTGAATTTAGCAGAGGCAAGTTGATAGGTAGATAAAACTGTATTTATCTGTTGTCATTGGAAATTAGTTTACCTTGATGCCCTGCTCAGGTTTGTGGTCAAATCTCTTAAATTTTTAAAATTTTCTGAAGGAAGATTTTAATAGTTTTGTATTTTTAGTCGAGTATTTATCCAAACCATTACTTAACATAAAAGAGGGGTAAAAATTTATTAAAACAAGAGAAAATTACAGAGCAGAGTCATTACATAGCCTTATCCAGCTCCACCAAATGGTCCAACTGTTGAGACAAATCAGGGGGTAATTGACCCCGATCAACCAAATTCCAATCATGAATATGATCAGAAGCCCATTTAGCCAAACAATCAGCAACACCATTCCACTCCCTAGGAATATGAGTGAAAGTAACAAACTCAAGAGAAACACAGAGATTGAGAATTTGATCAATAATCAGAGCCAAGTGCCAACTGACATCATCTAACCTACGCCTATTCAGCAGGTTCACAACAACCTGGGAATCAAATTCACAAATAATCCTGCGCCACCCCAACTGAGTGCCACGCTCCACAGCCACCAAAATAGCCTGAGCCTCCATAAGATTATTAGTATGCAGACCCTTATAAATAGAAAAAATAAATTGAACATCCCCAGAGCTATCCCGACCAACACCACCAATTCCAGCATGACCAGGGTTTCCACGGGAAGAGCCATCCGTGTTAATTTTTAGGATGCCTTGAGGAGGAGGAGACCAACTTCCCTCCCTATTCACCTTTGGAGTTGGATGCCTACACCTGTTGCATATAAGCTGCCGATGCGAAGGAGGAAGATGAAGGCGGTTGAAACAACCAACATCAGAAGGAGCAATCGAATCAGTCAGATCACACTTAGCCGCGATCGTTTCACCCAAAGAATGCAAAATTTTCCACCACAAGCGAGGGGCCCCCATCAACACATCCTGAAAAATCGATGATTCCTCTCCAACCAAAGATTCCAAATAATGAAGGAAGGGCCAATCGCCCAAGCAGCATGAAGAAAGGAGGTAGAAACAGGGGCCCTACTCCCCCGATCCACAAACTCAGCCAAAGAGGAAACATGCATACAGGGCACATTCCACACCCGCCACCAAAGATGCCAAATCTCCCGAGCATAGGAACATTGGAAGAAGAGATGAGAAGCACACTCCTCAGCCTCACGACACAACACACAACAAGAGGGACCCTGGAAACCCCGCTTGCATAAATTATCCCAAGTAAGACACCGGTTTTGAGCCACCAACCACATGAAGAAATTGCACTTGGGCCAAGACAACTTATGCCAAACAAACTTCCACCAAGGGACCTCAGTATCCCCAAACAACTGTCGACCCAATTGCTTATAGCCAGTAGACACAGAGTACTTCCCAGACATATCAGAACCATCCCAGGCTAAAATATCAGGTCCCCTCAATGAATTGCAAGCCTGGGAAGCCAAAAGTTGAGCAAGCTCCCACCTGTCCCCCTCAGAGCCCCAGGAGGCCACTCAAAAGGGAGCTTCCAGCGAAAAGAAGAGCCACCATGCTCAAAAATCTTGTAATGCTCAATGGTGTCCCAACTAGCAGCAGTAAAAACATCACAGAGGGGTTGAAGATGAGGAAAAGCAGACAAATAGGTGGGTGACCATCCCAAGAATCCCACCAAAAAAGAGCCTGTGATCCCGAGTGACAGATCCAAAAAAGCGCACGCTTAATCAACTGAGCTCCCACTTTCAGAGTAGACCAAATCATAGAACCACTCCCCTCCAAGAGGATAGTGAGGAACCTCATGAGAAGCAACACCATGAAGATACTTATAGTTAAGAACACGGGCCCACAACTGGTGTTGATTAGTACACCAGCGCCAATAAAGCTTTGCCGCAAGAACTTGCCCATTCAAAATAGAAGAGCGTAAACCGAGACCACCCTCCTACTTTGGTCTACACACAGAATCCCATTTAACAAGGCTCCACTTAGAAGTCATCAAGTTACCACTCCAAAGGAATTTTGAGAAAGAGCATCAAATTCCCGAAGGAAATACATAGGGGCCGATTGAACAAAACACCTGTAGATGGGAAGGGCCTGGATAACAGACTAAAGGAGGGTAACTCTAGCAGCAGTAGACAACCACCGATGAGTCCAATGTGTTACCTTCTTCCTCAACTTATCAAGCAACATCTGCCAAGAGGATCTGGGTTGGCGACCAACAGCAAGAGGAATCCCCAGATAGACAAAGGGGAGAGAACCAATTTGAAACCTCAAAATAGCAGCAATCCTCCTCTAGATGGCCAAAGGAGTATTAAAGAAAAAAATAAAATACTTTTGCTCATTAAATTTTTGACCCAAAGCAGCAAGGTAGATGTCCAAAGCTTGCCTAAAGGATTCAGCTTCACGAAGATGAGCCAACCCCATAAGAGAGGTGTCATCCACAAACTGGAGGTGAGAAAGAGTAGGCAGACCCATCCCCCACTGCCAACCATGAATCCCACCCTGAGAGACCCGAGACTTAAGAAAGCGACCAAGCCCCTCAGCCATAAGAATAAAGAGATAGGGAGAAAGCGGATCCCCCTGACGAAGGCCCCTGGTAGCACCAAAAAGCTCAGAAGGTTCCCCATTCACAATAACTGAAAAGGAGGAGGAGGTCACACAACTCATAGTCCAACTCACCCAGTCAGAAGAAAACCCAAAGGCCAACAAAATCTTCTGAAGGAAACTCCATTTAACTCTGTCATAAGCTTTAGCCATATCCAGCTTGATGAACATAGACCTTTCCTTAGAGATCGCCATGGAATGAATGACCTCAGAGGCGATCACCACCCCATCCAGAATCTGACGACCAGCCACAAAACCTCCTTGTTCCTCAGAGATAACAGCAGGCAAGCAATATTTAAGCCGCTCAGCAATCAATTTCGTAATAATCTTATACACCACATTACAGAGCGCAATAGGTCGAAAGAAATCAAACCTATCAGCACCCTCCTTCTTAGGAATGAGGACAAGAAAAGTGGCATTCAAGGCCCGAAGCATCTGCTTGCTATGGAAAGATTCCTTGACCACCTCCACCAAATCCAACTTCACAATCTCCCAAAACTCTTGGAAAAATTCAATAGGGAACCCATCAGGGCTAGGAGCCTTCCCCTTATTCATCCCAAAAACAACCTCCTCCACTTCAGACAAAGTAATCGGGCGCATAAGAGAAGCATTCAACTCATTAGAGACCAAAGAAGGAATACAAGAAAGAATCATATTATCCTCAATATCAGAAGGAAGAGAATCCTCAGTAAACAGAGAGGAGTAGAATTGGTGAGCTTCTCTAGATATAGCCTATTGAGAGGATAAAGCTAAGCCTTCGGAGTTAACAAGAGAAGAGATATAGCACTTATTCCGACGAGCCTGCACAGAATGATGGAAGAAGGCAGTATTCTTATCGCCCTCTCGAAGCCAGTCAACCCGAGCCTTCTGTTTCCAAAATATCTCCTCACGAAGTTCCCACTCCTCCACCACTTTAAGAGCCTGGGACTCAGCATGCCCAAGAACCTCTGAAAATCCCTGATCCCTAATCTAGCGAGTAACAACAACAAGAGGCTCCTGTGCTTCCCTTTTCTTGGCTTGAAAATTTCCAAAACAAAGCCAATTCCAACGCTTAAGATGAAACTTGACACTTTGCAGCTTCTTAACAAAAGAGTACATAACTGAGCCATATGTTGGGGCTCCATCCAACCACCACTGCTCAACAAGATTATACAAAGAAGAATCACGGAGCCACATAAGCTGAAATTTGAAGGGAGGATTCTTTGGATTAGGAAAGGGGGAAGCTGAAAACTTAATTGGCCAATGATCAGAGCCACACCAGTCCAGAATCTCAGAGCCAATAACCAAACTGCTCCCCACCCAAAAACAAGAAACAAGAAACCTATCCAACCACTTGGAAATCGCCTTTGGCCCACTCCGCCTATTATTCCAAGTAAATAAGCCATTAGCAGGTTTAACATCAACAAGGGAAAGAGAGTCCACATTAGCCCAGAACAACTCAGAAGCAGGACCCAGTCTCGGCAGCCCCCCTCTTTTCTCCTCCAGACACAAAACAGCATTCAAATCACTAGCTAGGATCCAAGGCAAGTAAGGAGCACAGGACCTAACATACCTAATATGGGCCCAAAGCTGGCCTTTTCCCCAGAAGTCAACAGGAGCATAAACATTACTAACCAAAATAGTCTCACCAGAGTCCAAAACTGAAGCCACCATCGAGATAGAGGAATGGCTAGAAATCCACCAGCGAGGAACAACCTTACGAGGATCCCAAAAAAGAGCCAAACCTCCAGAGCTTCCCTTAGAACCAATACATTGACACTGACCCGAGAACCAAATACAAGGAGCATACTGAAGCATGACGTCCACCTAAAGCTTGGTCTCCTGAACACCAAAAATATTTGGAGAATGAACCCCAATCATATCCTGAATATCTTTCTGACGGGAGGCGCTATTCAACCCCCTTGCATTCCATGAAAGAATAATCATGAGGAAGGTTGAGAAAAGTGGGTTCCAATGGTCTTAACAGACCCAGACTCAACCAGCAAATCCCCAGTAGATTTAATCTTATCTGCATCTTTTTTATGACCAACTTTAGAGGAGTGCTCAAAATGCCCCTTCTTGAGAGGGCGTTGTAGCACCCCTAGATAAGAGACCCTCCTAACTTATTACTTTCTTTTCATCGTCAAATGGCTAATTTTTTTTTGAAGTCTATGTTCCCATTTGATCTAATTACTAGTGAGAGAAACCCTTTACTTTTAAATGATTTATGAATAAAAATTCATAGAGGGCATGAATTGCAATTTATAAATATTAGTGGGGCGAGAGAGAAAACAACGGTGAGGGACAAAACAAGGAACTAAAGCACCTTCCCTCCTGTGGGTATTATGGATCTGAAGGAGGCATCTCTTCTGGCCAGAAATGTAGGCAAGGGAAGATGGGTTGTTGAAGTAGGAGGGACTTACATATTTGGTATATATTCAGAAGCAATAGAAATAGTCCTGGGCTATGGTCAAAGATCTTGGAGGAATGTTGGAATTCTGTCTGGCTTGATCAATGAGGTCACTCCACCATGGGTAGTTCTGGGGATAGGAGCCAACGGATTGCCAGGCCTAAAACATGGCAGATGTATTTATGTGATAATGCAATTAAAGTTGCTTTGAGTTTTGCTTGTAATTGAAAGAGGTTTTTGCCGATGGATTCTGTACTAAGACAATAGAGGTTGAATCAAACAACATAGCTGCGGGAATGCAATTCACCTTGGATTCAACACCTGAAGCTAAAAGAAAATCTCCTAAACAATAATGGTCCTATTTTGGTCTTTTTGAGGCTCTGTTGATGGGCTATTTTTACCAGCTGATTTGATTGTCTGTCTATTGTAGACTTATCTTCATTGTACTACCTTAAATCTTTGTAACTTCTGTGGAAGCAACATTGTAGGTTTTGCATCTGATATCCAGAAATAGAGAGACTCAAGAAGTTATTGCATCTGATATCGACACAATTATAACTAGATCTCTAATCCAAAAAGAAATTGAATTTACATAAATTCCAAGAATTTCTTTTTGAACTTGGATTGGAGATCTAGGCATATTTTCAAGAAGGATGATTTAAGTCTTCGCAACTTCTTATTTACTTGGGAATCTTTCATTATTGGAAGAGCATTGATTACGATCCATAAATAGTTTCTGCGGATCTTGTTGATCAGTAATCTTAACCTTTGCAAAATTTGGTGTTAATCTTCAACAACTTAACCGTTGGAATTGCTCCTATAGAAGATTAATAGTTTGAAATAGTTTTGTTTGTTAGAAATGCTTTGATTTAGATCTGGACACCAAAAGAACCTAGGAATTTTTTAGATACCTCAAAAGCAGACCAAGTGTCAGATAGTTCCAGAAATGTGGATTCTCTCTTGGGGCATTTGATCTGTAAGTTACAATGGAAATTGCATACAATATTTCGTCAACAACGTATCCTAATGAAGAACATGAGAAATTGGAATCCTCTAAAGCATGTATTAACTCAAAAATTGCTAGGAAATGAGAGTAAGCTATCACACAATCGAAGAAAACACATTTTATTTTGGGGTGAAACTAATCATTTTGTCCCAAATTCATAAGGCTTCCCTCCAGCCGTCATGCTCTTTGCAATAATAACTAACAAAGGGTATATCACAAGGAAAAACTTGTACAATACATTGCTTCTAAAGGAAGATGCAACAGGAAAACAGAGGACCCGTTACAAATTAATATCCTCTAGCAAAAGAAAAAGAGATCAGGTTTTGAGGAAGCTGAATTTTCACTTCGTGAGGCATTGAATTATGTGGAAGGAAAATTATGTAATGAATCAATCAATTCAGTCTCACTACATGGGAGGAAAGCAAAAGATGCGTAAGAGAAACCCAAATCCCCCATTTTTATAGATCATAATCAGATCAACATCATCTAGAAAATGCAGAATGGCTTAACAGAGAGACAAACCTACAGAAAGTTTGAGTAGAAATAAATAAAATAAAATGTAGTAGCTCTTTATTCAAAAAAATTAAAGCACTTCTATGGATGGATAACTGAAACACAACACACATTATAGAAATTCCTAATTCGTGTCTGGAAAGCATTGTCCAGTTGATTCACAATAAAGATGTATACCTTCTAGTGATATCACCATGCTTGAGGATTCTATTAAATGTATGGTATTAAGTTGAAATTAATCACAGTGAATTGAATAGAATACAAAAGACTGGTCAAAGAATTGTAGACAAAAGACCTCTGAAAAGTAGATGAAGACTAACAGAAACAGTTGTAAACCCTTGAGTTCTTTAAAGTCCTAATTATTATAATACTAATAAGATTTCACATTGTAGTAGGGCTTTCAATGGAATAGAGTGACCCTACTTTGATAGTAAAAACAAATGAAAGAACTATTTAAACTTACAAAGCACATAATAACAATAGATAAATCTTCAAAACAAAGAAGCCTGGATTCATGAGGCATACCTTAATGATCGCAACCAGCTCACTCTCAAAAATGCCCCTACGAATCAAGAAGAAGTATATTGCATATTTGAATATTTGGCCAGGACATTAAATCAAAACAACAAACATTTTATTCAAATAGGAAAAATAGGGCATGCAAAAAAAAATCTACAAAGCCATATTTCTCTTAATTTCTTGATATTTAGGATCTTTAAAGAAAGATAAACATAATTATTTTGCAATTACAATAGAGTAAAAACCCTTCAAAAATAAATTAATACTGAACTAAACACAAAAAGAGAATCAAATTAAATAAATAAAATCTTTCAACCTGAAATTCTAGGAAAAAAAAGACAAACCAACAAAATTGTCTATAACTTTTCAAATAGATGAAGCCCTTATAAAATATGGGTCAATGGAAATTGATATAAACTTATGTATTCGATTCTAATAAACCATCACAGTGCTAAATAATTTAGTTTAGCATTAAATTACTAGAAAATAAATGCAGAGTGTTTTGGAGACAACAACTTGAAAAGAGTAAACCCACCTGGAAAGAAATATGGTTACCCTAGATTGATCTCAGATTTCTTAGGAATATCATCAACATAAGTGCACTCCAAAATGTAAACCCACCTGGAAAGAAATATGGTTACCGTAGATTTCTGACATCATAGTAGAACCACCTTCAACACAAAAATGAACATTAGGAAGATAAATTGAAAAAGCATCCATGATTCAAAGAATTTGTGTCTTCAAAAAATACGTTACCAAGCCCCTTGGAAATCGAAGGAGGGTGGCCTCTTCACAGACTTGCACACGAATGAGACATGATTGAGAGTAGGAAAAGTCAGAGGACATGGATTCTCTCCCTTCCCCATATTACTAGACAATTCTAACAGGGCGGGAACTCCTACCACCACAAGAAGACTAC
>VDFB02102106.1:0-73069 GCA_007258455.2 Sequoia sempervirens | reverse complement strand
TGTATAGCTACTATTGCATAGGATGTACATTGTAAATGTTAAATCTTTCTGTTGAATAAATTGAAATGTTCTTGTGATCAATTGAATGTGTCCTAAATAATTGTCTCATTATTTGATGCTTCTATTGATGTAATTCTTGAATGAAATTAGCATATTGAGTTATGGAATAATGTTGTTCTAACTTTCTACGATGCTTAATGTATATTACCTTGTTTTGAGCAAATGACTTCCGTTGTCATGTCATGATTTGCAGGAAACAGGTTCGTACCTCGAGACAGAGGAGAGATATCACTCGGGGAAGAACTTGGTCGGGTAAACAGTAATGGATACCAACTGGACATACACACAAACCTTAGAACTGAGTAAGCTAAGTCATTGTTCTGGTTAAAGGTAAGTCATCCGTAGGCTTGTCTAGTATCATTAGGAGTCGTGTCTTCTTATGAATGTGTAAACAAGTGATGCTTGCCAGTATAACCTTATAAGTGATAAGTTCTGGTTAGAGGTGGATATGTGTATTTGTACATATATGCATACGAATACGATATGTACAAGTACCCATAAGTACATTCATGTCGATACAAACGTATTAAGCAAATGGATATGCCATACGTGTCTGTCGATATAAATGTATTTATGGATACTTATACATGTAGTATATATATAAATATATATACAAGTATACGTACCCACAGCTAATGTGATGAATGAATTATATATATAGTAACGATATTTTGCCTCTGTATTTATACATATACATATATATACATTTACATGTTTTCATATAATATTGACTGACTCTCAGTATATCGACGTATAATGTAGATGTATATATATATACAAGTATAAAGAAGTATAATTATATATTTAATATTTTATTAAAATATAAATATAATATAGTTTATAAAAGTATACGATATTATTTAAATTACTAATTTAAATAATTATACAATTAAAAACTATATTATATAGATATTTTAATAGAATAAATTATATATAAATATACTTAATTAAAAGTTTTAAACACTTTTATAAAATGAGAATGTAAATCATAGAAGAGAATACTCCAAATCGCGAATTTCTCTAATGAATACGTTGAAATATTAAACTTCAAATCTGAGCTTGAGCAAATGCGTCATAATTGTTTTGAAAACTTTATTAAAGTATTAAAGATTTACAAATTCGAAATAAGGAAGAAAAAAACGTGAAAATGTTTGAGGAAAATGAAAAACGCGCAGAGAAATCGCGCGACTAGGGCCAGACGTCAGAAAATGGCCGATATATTTCATGCTTAGCAAACAAAATGAAATGTGGACGCCATTAGAGCTAGGAAAAAGTCTTAAATGAAAACTTGGCAAATAACCTAGTTGTAAAAACGCGCCAGAATGAGAGCTGTCACGTTTTTAACAGTCTGAACAACTTCGAATTGAAATAAGCTTCATTGCTGTCAAAAATGGAGGTCGAAACCATCACCTTATTGCAACACGTTTCTAGTTTGAAACATTCCTCAACTTGCTGGCAGTTCTGGCGCCATAGAAGGTGGAAATCAGTTCAAACATCAATCATATAAATACCTGCGTTTGGCATTCATAATTTACACGAATTTACAGTCAAGTTTTCAGTGAGCATTTTGTAGCCAAAGAGAGAGTTCGCCTTATTGAGAAAATTATTAAGTTATTTCTGTTAATGAGAAAAAGTCTCTGAAAAAGGAAAGCAGTAATCAGGAATTGCTAGTTGCTGTGTTGAGTATTTGTTTCAAGAATCAAGCTGAAAGCCATCTGAGTGAAGGCAAGAGAAGGAGTTACCTTCCAAACTTCTGGAAAGCTAAATCAGGCATGCTAAATTCTTACTTTACATATTTTTTCTAATATTCCAAAGTAATCTGATAAGTCTCTGAATTATAGTCATGGCTGGAAAGGAATGAGTTTGATTGTCTGGTAGTTTAAGATTGAATAAAAATAAAAAGAATAAAAGTTTCTTAAACATGTGATAAGTTGTGATATAAAATGTATCATGTATGTAGTCTCTACATGGCTTTTGTTGTCATTAGTGTATAGTTTACATTAGTTAATGGAAAGCAATCTGCATAGTATTTAATGGCTCTATATAGGAGCATATGCTTGTGTATAAGATAATAGTTACTAGGATTGAATCGAGAATATTTGCAAGTTATATACTACAACTAGATACAAACAACTTAGTCAAGTTATTGTATCCCTAGGATGTGTATATCCTGAATTAGGGCGTTAGTTGTAGTATCTTGTTTAAAAGATTCATCAGTACAGTAGCTAGGTTGTTGTAGGAAGTCTAGGGTACGGACTACCCCGATAGACCAACCTACGCGTAGAACTAAGATAGCCTCAAGTCAAGTTGAACCTGGCAAGTGAATGTGACATAGGACCTATGTTCTTCATTGAACGTAAACACTTTGGCCAAAGTAGTGTAAGGAACCATTTAGTTGTAGTACTACACTGTCAGTTCACTGTGATTCCGAAATACAACCTAGTTTGTGATTTGCCGTTAGCACGAAAGCTAGTTTTGTAGAATCACAACACTATGTCCAGTTGGTAGTCATTAAAGGTTACCCAACCAATCTCTTCTTCGAAGGGAGGGTCGTTCATTGCAAAATGATCGTGCGGGGGACCAAATTATAAGTCCGTGGTTGGCGGAAAAACGCTCGAGTGATGTTTCTCCTCCACGAACACCCGACGGATGATCCAAGACTTGACAGGACGAACTCCTGGACCTTCTTACTTCTATTGGTGTCAAAAGCCTACGGGCTATGTATGTATAATTCTCTTCTTACTTTGTAATTTCATTTGGAATGAAATAGTTTAAAGATGCAAAAGATGTTTCTTATTTATATTTTGAAAAGAAATTTTTTTTATCATAATGGTATTGTTCTTACTTTTGTGTCTGAATTGTAAAGTTTTAAATTCATTACAAATTGTGTTAGATTCTGAGAGCATATGGTGGAAGGATCCTAGGATTTAAATTTGATACAAAATAGAATGTGGAAGCTGAAGATAAAACTCAATGCCAGAATATTACCGCAAGATCCCATTGAGGCTGAGGTGCTAGATATGGTAGTGCCTACAAGTGAAAGAAATGAAACTTAGGATAACCAGCAATGAAGATTTAAACTATTTAATTCATCGTGGCGGGCATCATCATGTCCCCAATACCATACAAACACTAAATAAAATAAATATCAAAATTATAAAATTCCAATTTAAATATTATTATAATAATATTATATCATAAGATAAAAACAAAATACATATTAAAATTATAAATATTAGTAATTTAATTATAATTCTCACAAGATAATATTATAATGCAATATTATAAATATTAAAATATAAAACAATTTAAATATTGTAATCATAATAGAGAATAAAATTAATATAAAATACACAAATAAAAAGTATGAAATAAATAACAAAATATAAAATATAATAAATAGATAACAAATAAAATAACTGATATAAAATAATAAATATTTAAATAGGATATACTAAAAGCAATCATAATAAGCAAATGATCCTTATTAGTAACCGGTAAAAGGAATGTCCACTTGCAAAGGACACAACACTTGGAAAAAGCGGGTACCAAGGATGACATGAAAGGTCATGTCTTTTGAGACTCGATCAGATATATAAGACAAATAAATCAAACAAGAGAGGCAGGGGATTAGGAAGGGGAAAAAGAAAAGGAAAGTTCATAAACAACGAGCAGATATATATCAAATAGTGGAATTTTAGAACAGCAAGTTAGTATACTGGTTTTAGAATTAACTTCCAGAATAGTAAGTCAACATATTTACGATAGGATGGAACTTCAGAATAATAAATTAATATGTTTGGAGGTACAACATTTATATGGGGAAATAGATATACATCAGGAAGGAATAGAATAATAAATAAGGAAGGGATTTAGGCAGTAATTATTATACCCAGTAGGAGATATAGACCAATCTAAGGAAGTAAATGATAGGTTTTGAAATAGACACATATATATTATATGTGAATAACTAAATATCTTATATATAGAGATAAGTAAATATATATATATATAAAACATGTATATGTAAAGGTAGTTAGATTAACTAATAGTAGATATAGATATATATATATATATATATATATATATATATATATATATATAGGAACATATAGATAATATAAATATACAATAATGATACTTGCAATAATTATTATGCCTTATAAGTAATGATGACTCTTTAATATAGACATAAGGAGTTTATGTATATTTATGAATTGTCCTCATCCTATAATCAATCCAATATAGGGTTGAAGGAGGCGAGTAAGGAGTCAGAAAGTGTGGAGAGATACAAAAACTCAAGGTGATGTATTCACTTAGCAATAATATTTAGCATATTCTAAATATAAGAACTAGATATTGTTAATTTGATTATTGATATAATGACCTCCTTTAATCTTAGCATAATGAGAATTATCATAGGAAATGATGAACTTAAAGAACCATTGGTAAATGAAAATATATTTGATTATAGGCATGAAATAAATCTTGGATGAAGGAAAATATATCTGATTATTTAAAGATTGTCTGCTATGTGCTTGTAAACCTATTAGGATGGATGTAACATGGGTGAAGTGAATTTTCTAAAAACCCCACTTTCAGCCCCTTAGGCCCTAGACAAGCGATTGGGCTTTGCAGCCCCTTAGGCCCTTACCAAGGGATTGGGCTTTGCAGCCCCTTAGGCCCTTGACTAGGGATTGGGTTATAGAAAGATGGGGTCCCACCACGAACTCTCCCCTAATAGGACGAGTGTCTTCCGAGGTGTTGCCATGAGTGGAGTATGCAGGTACTAAGCCCCTAGGCAAGAAGGATTGTGATGGACAACCTCTTGAGTTTACATGAGGGCTTCAGGGCGGACCCACCTATGGCACTCCTCTTATGTCTTCATTAATTGATTTATGTTTATGAATATATTGTGGATATCTAGATATTATTGCTAACAGATATGTGTATGTGGAAATGTTTTTAAATTGGTGAATGCAGATTTCAATATAGGATTATTTCATTAGAGAAACACATTCCTTTTGGAAAGAAGAAACCCTAAACCTAATCAACAATTGAATTCTAGGGCAAACAAGCAAATACAAGAGCAAGGCTAGGTAAGGGACACTACAGTGGTATCAGAGCATCTTTCCTGCCATCCTGTGCTTGCTCGAGCTACTTGCTTGCATGCTTGAGCTAGTTGCCTACTTGCTTGAGCTGGTTGCTTGTATGCTTGAGCTACTTGCTTGCCTACTTGAGCTAGTTGCCTACTTGCTTGAGCTAGTTGCTCGTATGCTTGAGCTACTTTCCTATGTGCTTGAGCTGCTTGAGCTACTTGTTTATGTGTTTGAGCTACCCGCTTGCTTGCTTGAGCTACTTTCTTGTGTACTTGAGCTACTTGCTTGACTGCTAGAGCTAGTTGCTTACTTACTTGACCTAGTTGCTTGTGTGCTTGAGCTACCTACTAGTCTACTTGAGCTAGTTGTTGTGTGCTTGAGCTACCTACTTGTTTACTTGAGCTAGTTGCTTGCTTGCTTGAGCTACTTGTTTGCCTTCTTGAGCTACTTTCCGGCGTGTTTAAGCTAGTTGCTTGCTTACTTGAGCCACTTGCCTGTTTGCTTCAACCGGTTGCTTTCTTGAGCTACTTGTTTGCTTGCTTGAGCTACTTGTTTCCCTATTTGAGCTAGTTGCATATTTGATCGAGCTACTTGGTTGTCTGCTTTAATGTCTAATTCAAGTAGTTTTTATAGTGATTCACAACATCTAACTCATGGGGTTGAGAGTTATGGAGAAATAGTAGCACTTAAGAAAATTAGTAATACATTAACTTCGATAACCATCATGTGGGTTAGAACTTTGAACTCCTACCAAAGCTAACATCATTCACCACAAGGAGCAATGCCTTAAAATTATGCATTTTAGATTATGATTGCTTGAGGACAAGCAATCTTGGGCGGGGTGGACTGTCATGTCCCCAATACCATACAAACACTAAATGAAATAAATATCAAAATTATAAAATTCCAATTTAAATATTATTATAATAATATTATATCATAAGATAAAAACAAAATACATATTAAAATTATAAATATTAGTAATTTAATTATAATTCTCACAAGATAATATTATAATGCAATATTATAAATATTAAAATATAAAACAATTTAAATATTGTAATCATAATAGAGAATAAAATTAATATAAAATACACAAATAAAAAGTATGAAATAAATAACAAAATATAAAATATAATAAATAGATAACAAATAAAATAACCGATATAAAATAATAAATATTTAAATAGGATATACTAAAAGCAATCATAATAAGCAAATGATCCTTATTAGTAACCGGTAAAAGGAATGTCCACTTGCAAAGGACACAACACTTGGAAAAAGCGGGTACCAAGGATGACATGAAAGGTCATGTCTTTTGAGACTCGATCAGATATATAAGACAAATAAGTCAAACAAGAGAGGCATGGGATTAGGAAGGGGAAAAAGAAAAGGAAAGTTCATAAACAACGAGCAGATATATATCAAATAGTGGAATTTTAGAACAGCAAGTTAGTATACTGGTTTTAGAATTAACTTCCAGAATAGTAAGTCAACAGATTTACGATAGGATGGAACTTCAGAATAATAAATTAATATGTTTGGAGGTACAACATTTATATGGGGAAATAGATATACATCAGGAAGGAATAGAATAATAAATAAGGAAAGGGATTTAGGCAGTAATTATTATACCCAGTAGGAGATATAGACCAATCTAAGGAAGTAAATGATAGGTTTTGAAATAGACACATATATATTATATGTGAATAACTAAATATCTTATATATAGAGATAAGTAAATATATATATATATATAGAAAACATGTATATGTAAAGGTAGTTAGATTAACTAATAATAGATATAGATATAGATATATATATATATATATATAGGAACATATAGATAATATAAATATACAATAATGATACTTGCAGTAATTATTATGCCTTATTAGTAATGATGACTCTTTAATATAGACATAAGGAGTTTATGTATATTTATGAATTGTCCTCATCCTATAATCAATCCAATACAGGGTTGAAGGAGGCGAGTAAGGAATCAGAAAGGGTGGAGAGATACAACAACTCAAGGTGATGTATTCACTTAGCAATAATATTTAGCATATTTTGAATATAAGAACTAGATATTGTTGATTTGATTATTGATATAATGACATCCTTTAATCTTATCATAATGAGAATTATCATAGGAAATGATGAACTTAAAGAACCATTGGTAAATGAAAATATATTTGATTATAGGCATGAAATAAATTTTGGATGAATGCAAATATATCTGATTGTTTAAAGATTGTCTACTATGTGCTTGTAAACCTATTAGGATGGACGAAACATGGGTGAAGTTGGATTGCCTAAAAACCCCACTTTCAGCCCCTTAGGCCCTAGACAAGGGATTGGGCTTTGCAGCCCCTTAGGCCCTTGACTAGGGATTGGGTTATAGAAAGATGGGGGTCCCACCTAGGTCTCTGCCCCTTGGGCCCAAGATACGGGATTGGGCAAGAGAAGGTGGTAGGCCTTAGGCCACTTGGACTCTATGGTTCCTCTCCCCTAATAGGACGAGTGTCTTCTGAGGTGTTGCCATGAGTGGAGTATGCAGGTACTAAGCCCCTAGGCAAGAAGGATTGTGTTTGACAACCTCTTGAGTTTACATGAGGGCTTCAGGGCGGATCCACCTATGGCACTCCTCTTATGTCTTCATTAATTGATTTATGTTTATGAATATATTGTGGATATCTAGATATTATTGCTAACAAATATGTGTATGTGGAAATGTTTTTGAATGGGTGAATGCAGATTTCAATCTAGGATTATTTCATTACAGAAACACATTCCTTTTGGAAAGAAGAAACCCTAAACCTAATCAACAATCGAATTCTAGGGCAAACAAGCAAATATAAGAGCAAGGCTAGGTAAGGGACATTACACTTGATCTATCTGACATCTACCCATATGACATTCGCATACCGTTGTAAATTCATGTTGTTTATGATATATAATATGATCATTGGGACATGCATCTATTGCTTGATACCCATCTGACATTATCTTCATAATAATGGAACATAAATCTCAGTATGAGCGAGGTAAATATTTGATGGTGGTAACAAAAATTCACCAATCAATCTACAACGTCAAAAAATAATTTGTTCATGTAAAGAATATTAATGGTACATATTTCATCCTTTATTATTTAATACTAGTGATGAACTAACAACAATTAAAAGTTTAGATGAAAAAGATGACATATATGACATGTACCTTAACATCCGGAGATTGCTATGTGTTTGATAAACCATTCATAACCTTAAAGTTCAACAACAACAATACAGCCAGAGAGAAGAGTTGTTTCAGAGCTCTCATAAGGCTCAGATGCCTTTATATCAAGTACAAGTAAATCATGAACATCATCAAAGTCATCTTGATCATCAAGGATCACTCTACCACTAAATGGGTATGATCAATGTATTCAGGTATCACTCATCATCTTCAACAGAGCTTCGGCCATGATCATCTTCTTCCATAGGATCATTAACTTCATCTTTGATATTCACAGCTCCATGTTCGTCTGCTTGCAAAACCACATTCTCTAGGCCGTGATAATCCATATCATCTACCCTAGGGTGCCCCACCTTTATAATAATGATAGACACAAATAAACCATGATCATGATCAAGTGATTATATATATATTTATATATAATGTTAAAAGAATATAAACATTTACAAATTCAATCGATATAAACACATAATGAACAACTTACCAATGGACGATAATCATGCCCCCTTCAATGTGACCATACTGCCTACAATGTTTCTCAGCTATTGTGATTAAAATTCTTCTCATCTTTAATCCCTTGCAATTATTGCAAGAACAATAACATTTCCGATCACCCTTTCTTTTCAATTCCTTTAGCCCACAATCTATCAAGTGTCTCTTCATTTTGTTCGACTACACATATTCCATTACGATTTTTTCTTGCCAAGCTTGACTATTTAGATCTTCAAAAAAATATCAAACTCACACTCCAATAATTTTTATTCATAGACGTAAATGCAGTCTAATAATTTCATATTTTGCATAACTAACAAAATTTGGTAATGCAACCACCCCCCTAAAGAGAAGATAGTCCTGCTAATGACCCCAAAAAACACTTTACAATGCTAATTCCAAAACTTATTAAATTTCTGATTACCATGATTTCCAAACTGCTAAGACTCCCAAAATCAGAATATTGAACTTGATCACAAAATTCTTACAATGTAATGGAAGTAGCGAAGCTGCAGAGTAGGTGACCCATTCCTAAGGGCGAAACCCAGTCGGAATCATCACAAGCAATGTCAATGGATTTATCCTTTAGTTAAAGATGCAATGTGTCACTTCTATGACGAAGCGATCCCTAGGCCCTCAACATTGAGAGAGAGATTCTACTAAAAACAAATGTATACGGTGCGATGATTAGGGTCCAAAACCCTAGGGCCTCGAGAGAAACATAAACACAACTATAGCTGATTAGCGAGGTTGCAATACCGAAAGATTGAGACATTGTAGGTAATAATGTAACATCTCAAAATCTAAAGATTGTAGCTAATAACAAGCACACTATGTAGCTTAGTGACATTTGTAAATGCAATATACGGTAAGAAGAATGATAGTCACTTGAGATGTGACAGTAAAAAAGAAGCTGAGCAGTGACAAGATAATAAAGCTCAAACCTTGCATAATAAAGTGGAGATTTTGCTGAGTTTCCTTTACCCCTCGCTGACCTTGTATGGTTTTCAAATGCTTTTGCAGTAAGTAGACAAGGAAATGCAATTAGGGAATGACTGTCCAAATGAAGTAACAAGTAATCATAGGTTCAATGTTTCTCTGTTTCATTATTGTAATAATGGAGGTAGTGGATTGCTCTGTTAAAAGTGTTTTGAGACTCACCAAAGATGGGAAAAATAGCGAATAAATACCCTTGGACTGTGGGCGAAAGGCTCAATAAGGTTGAAGGCATTCAAGAACCATAAATACCATGAAACAAATGAGTCTCCCGGCAGTGCAGGTCTGGCAGGCATAGCCTGGATTCTTTATAGAAGGATGCCTCATGAAGGAATCGGCTGGATGCAGTGAGTGAGCTTGCCGATTTGCAGCCGAGGGTGCAAGGCCCAGCCTTTAAAGGAAGTTAGCAAATCAATAAATAAATGTGCAAGAAAATCGAATCGCATTAACAACAATTCACAATGTTATCTTCCATAATGCCTTGTTTGAAGACAAAAACTTCATAATGTATCTCTCATGATGAAAGTGGTGATCTTAATGGTCAATCACTGGCAACCATGATTTTAAAACATGCTATTGTGCTTATGGAGGCAACATTTTAAGCAAGGCAGTGAGTGGTGGTTTGGAACAATGGCAGGTATGAAGGACTCGCTTTATATGCATACTATGCAGTCTAGCTTAAGACAACGCTCTTAGAAGAGATTGAAGGTGGATTATGGAACTCAAGGGTTACCATGAAAATGATTAAAGCAAAGACTGAGATCTATTTAAAAGCCACGGTCAGCAGCGATATTAAAGACGCGCAAAACCTAGTAGCCGATAAACAGCCAAGGCTGAAGAGGATAGTGGCCGGGCAGATTTAGGAGATCTCCATTATCATCTAATTACAGGGAAATACATCATTTATTTATTTTTTTAATTAAAAGAAATCATTCTAAACCCTATATACAATACATTGATGCTTCAAAAGCCTCTGAAGGAATTTGAGATTATGCAAATATATGTCAAGTAAAATTCATAAGGTTTAGAAAATCTTGATCACTCTCTAGAATAGCCCATTAAACATGGGTTGTGCTTGAATGCACTACATAATTGATATAACACAACCACTCTGCATATCAACCAGAGTTATAGGCTCTTTATTGTAGCAAGAGGTAATCACTCTTCGATCATGCTATAATTACATCCTAACCTGTTAAACTTGAGACAACCTGAATGCACCCAATGATGATTGACACCTACATTATACAACCTGAATTAACTACATTATATGAGTGCCTCCATTTCTATCACAACATAGCCACATTAAAACTTGGTCACACATGAATGCATCCTGTATTTGTTATAGCACAACGCCACATGACCAATACAGTTATGGATCACATAATTATAAATAAGAATCTATTCCTCCGCTAGATCTTATGGTGATTCCACACAACAAAATCTAGACATGAAATTCTCAAAACCTAAACCTCTAAAAATGAAATCTAATGAGATGTTGCTTTAAAATATGATTTTCAAACCTAGAACTACAAATCTAACTTCACAACCGAATTCTGCAAAAAAGACAATGACTACCCTCAACCTGGCGATATCTTCTTGAATTTTTTCTGATTTTTCCCAAGAAAATTGTCCTTAGTTCTCCACAAACTGTCTCAAGTAGAGAAAAACACTGTCGCAATAAATCAGGCACGAACTCACTTTTCTTTATGTCGGCCACAATTTTATTTTTTTAATTTTTCATGTTTGTCAAAAATTCGACGAAAATAATAGACGACATTTTGATGAACCTAAGGTTCGTCGAAATTTTGACGAACGTCGGGGATAAACTTTCAAAAAATTGGAAATTACACATCAAATTTTACAAGCACCCGATGAACCTCGTGTTTTACATATTTCGTCGGTCTATTTCGTCATATTTTGCAGTCAAATGTATTAGTGCTAAACAAGAAAAAGCTACAAAAGCAAGAGACTCTTCAGAAGATATGAAAGCTTGAGAAGTAATTACAATGAGGTTTGAGTGCTTATAAGAGCAAAACCCTAAAAGAGAAAGGGATCAAATCATGACAAGTGTCAACATCACATGAGATGAGACATAACGATCTAATAATAGCTCACTTTAGTTAACTGAATAAAGAACTCCTAAGTTTAGCTTAAGTGCATGAGAATAAATTAGACTAATAATCAATTAAAGATTAATTAATTATTAGCTAATGCATTATAACTCTAACAAAATTTTCCATAAAGGTTCACAGCCAAAATGGAAAATAAGATAGAGAAGAAATGTTACACAAAGAACATGTACTCAATGCAATAGAGAATCCACCGCAATAGCTCCAACACTTTCACAATATGTTTGAATGATTGCGTACATATTCTACTCACTACATCCGATAAACCAACACTTGAAAGTTTGCATTGCTCTGCTCAATTTCGCATCACTCACATCATACACTTTGCACACTCATCTATCTTGATGTCTTTCAAAAATTCAACTCATACTTATATTGTCCTCAACCTTGAAACCCTCTCCAAGGTTGGAAATGCACCTCAAACATGCAAATTCAAATTAGGTCAGTGCCAAAACACCTTTTTGGTGGGTAGAAGTGAATTTTGGAGCACATCAAAACTTAATTGGGACCCAAATCAACAACACCACTTAAACACACACTACCACAAATAATATTTATCCTTCACATGTAGTGTAAACACTAGGTCGGTCGTTACCCATGCAAACACCATTAAAATTTAAGTACAAGCTTCCTCAAAACCAAGGATGACTTGTGAACCACACACCACACTTGAACACAATCTAGAATATTCCATAAACACCTTGAAATACATTAAACTCCTTTGCAACAACTTCCACCCGAAGAATGTACCAACCCAATACACTCAAACAACTCTGCCAAACACTATTACTTGAAAACTTATCTTTCGAAGCATCAAACCTCAAATCCTCTAGAAAGAGGAAAACTACCAATACCATAAAAAAACCTTCAAAATTGCAAGACCTGAAGCACAACTACAGAGAAACGTAGAGAAAAAATATTTCTCCTAAACACCTCTGCAATGCATAGTCACACACTCATGAATACAAATTTTAATGTATGACAATCCAACATACCATCTCTTCAATATAACATCTCTAAACACCTCTCACCAACATATCCGAAATCACATATGCAGATCTTCAACCTAGAAGAAATGCAAAGCAAAACTAGAACAACTCTTTGTAACCTATAAAAACACTGCAACACTATGTTTCCTCTTTTTACCAAATTTAATCAAAAGAAATTGGAAACCAAGCACTAGAGGCACATCCAAAACATATTTAGCACTACCAAAATCATATATAGAAGCTTATCAAAGTAACAATAGAGGTTAGCACCAATAGCTTAACTGATGAAAACATAATGCAACAAATCAAAGCATAGAAAACACCAACAATTCATCACCAATCTCCTTCAACACATTCGTTAACACCAATGCCAACACAAGCTTGTTGAAATCAATGAAAACACCAATCTGCTCATATTTGTAACAATATCCCCCTTTGTAATTGATGGCAACACATGATGTGAAAAACCATCAAAGATGACAGTTTTGAACACACTCTCCCCCTTACATGATTCTCTCTTCAAATGACTTATCCCCTATTCTCTCTCTTTCACATTCTTCTCTTCTCCCCTTAATAACTTTCTCTTTTTCACATAACTCTTCTCTCCCCCTTTGACATCAATGGAAAAGGACATTTTTTTCCCATTTTTCTCCCCCTTTGACATTGCACAACCTACTTACAATTGCACTCTACAACACCTTTTTCATTTCTTCTTTGAATACTCCCCCTTAGGAGCACACACCAATCTGCAACACCACTACCTACTCCCCTTGAGAGCTAGCCACCAACATTAGTCCAAAATAAAGGATAGATCTTGAGATCCATTGGAATGATGCATCTCCCTATGCATCTAGTTCAAAGGAGGGGAAATAACCCCCAACTTCTCCTGGAGATACTCAAAAGTATCCTTAGGAAGAGCCTTAGTGAATATGTTGGCAATCTGATCCTTTGTAGGAAAATATTCAAGCTTCACTTCATTCTCCACAACATTTTCTCTTAGAAAGTGATATCTTATTGAAATATGTTTTGTCCTTGAATACATCACTAGATTATTTGAAATGTTTATTGCACTTGTATTGTCACAAAAGATAGAAATAGGTTCATCATACACCACTGTGATATCCTTCAATGTTTTCCTCATCGACAACACTTGTGTGCAACAAGATGTAGCTTCAATATACTCATCCTCTGTAATGGATAAAGAAACTGAATCTTGTTTCTTAGCCATGACACGAATCTACATCCAAGTAAGAATGCACCACCACTTGTACTTTTTCAGTCATCCACACAACTAGCCCAATCTGCATCTGTGTAAGCACTCAATGTGAAATTAGTATGCTTTGGATACCATAACCTATGATTTGGAGTGCCCTTTAGATATCTGAATATACTCTTCATTGTTGCAACATGTGACTCTCTAGGATCTTGAAATCTAGCCACAAAACAAACTGCATGCATGATATCCGATCTAGTAGCAGTTACATATAGCAATCCACCAATCATAGATATGTTTTGGCTCTAATTAGCCTTAGGGGATTCATCATTCTTTCTCAATTTTCAACTAGTAACCATAGGAGTACATACTGGTTTGGAGTCTTCCATTCCAAATTTCTTCAACATTTCTTTGACATACTTTGACTATGAAATGAATATGCCTTTATCCATTTGATTTATTTGTAGCCCAAGGAAGAAATTCATCTCCCCAAACATAGACATATAAAACTCTTTCCACATCTCTTTTGAAAACTTCTTACACTTAGCTTCATTTCCTCCAAAAATTATGTCATTAACATACACAACTATAATCAAGATTTGATCTTTTTCAACCTTAAAGTAAATATTACTATATGTGGTGCCTTTATTGAATCCTTGTTGTATCAAATACTTATCCAACCTTGCATACCAATCTCTAGGAGCTTGATTCATTCCATATAAAGCCTTCTTCAATATGCAAACCATTAGGTTTATTTGATAACTATAATCCTTATGGTTGTTCCATATATACTTCTTCCAATTCTCTGTTCAAGAAAGTATACTTCACATCTATCTGATAAAATTTGAAATCCTAATGCACTAAAAAAGAAAAAAACATCTTGATTGCTTCCATTCTAGCCACTGGAGAAATTTTTTCCTCATAGTCTATTCCTTCAACTTGTGCATAGCCTTTACACACAAGCCTTGCCTTGTTTCTTACTACTTCTCCATTCTCATTCAATTTATTTTTGAATACCCACTTATTACCAATTATGTTTTTTGTTTGTTGGTCTTGGGACAAGTTCCCAAGTTTGATTCTTCTCAATCTACATAAGTTCTTCCATTACTTTCATCCAACATTCATATTTGCATGCCTCAATCATTGTTTTAGGTTCAAATTTAGAAAGTAGACACAAATTTACCTTTTCTTCAACATCTTTCCTTGTTAACACACCTTTGCTTTTGTCTGCAATGATCTGTTCTTTGGAATGATTTATCTTCACATACTAAGGGGTTCTAGGGATCTTTTCTAGAGCTTCTTCTCTTTCATCGTGTGCTTCCTATTCCTTAGCTTTTTCTTCTTCTTCTTCTATGAAGTTACGTTCATCTAATTCATAGCCATCTATCACCACTAAATTTTGTAGATCTTCATCCACTTTGACACTTGCACTCTCAACAATCTTTCTTAATATTTTATTGTAACATATGTAAGCTTTACTTTTAGTATAATATCCAAGGAAGATACTTTCATTAGACCTTGCATCAAACTTTTCTAAGTTTTCATCATCTCTTCTGATATAGCATTTTCTTCCAAAAACTCTAAAGTACTTGACAGTAGGGATCCTTCCATACCACAACTCATAGGGAGTCTTTATGTTGTTTGATTTTTCTTGAAGTATGTTAAGTATGTAAACAATAGTATGAATTGTTTCTCTATAGTATACTTTTGGTAGGTTAACTTCTTTCATCATAGTCCTATTTTTCCTTTCAACCACTCCATTTTGCTGAGGAGATCTAGGGGAAGACAAGTGCCTCTTTATGCCATGATTCTCACAAAACATGCTAAACTCATTGGAAGTGAATTATCCACCTCTGTTAGACCTCAAACATTTTATCTTCAAATCCATTTCATTCTCAACCATAAATTTAAAATCTTTGAATCTATCTAGGGTTTCGTATTTTTCTCTAAGAAAAGTAACCCATGTCATTCTAGAATAATCAACAATCAAAAGCATAAAATACCTATCACCTTGAAGAATTCTCACTCTTGTAGGACCACAAAGGTCTGTATGCACCAATTCCAACAATCTGGTAGAATATTTTTCTTTACCCTTGAAATATTTTATTATTTTCTTTCCAATCTAATACTCCTTACAAACAACATTGATGGGCTTTGTAATCCTTGAAAAATCTCTCACTGCTTGTACTAAACTGATTCTAACTAAGTTGTCAAAATTGATGTGACACATCCTCTTGTGACATAATCAACTTTCATTAATTCGAGTCATAAAGCAATGACCATCATCACCCTTGAGTTGATAAGCATTTCCATCCATCCTCTTTCCAACAACAATCATAGTTTCAGACCCTTTTTTGATCTCACATCCATCACCCTAAAACATAATATTATATCCATTGCTACACATATATCCAACACTCAAAATTTTATGCCTTAAACCCTTGACATAGTAAACCTCATCAGTATTATGCTTTCCATCAAAACTAATTGAACCTATTCCACAAATCTTAGCACTTGAATCATCTCCAAATTTAACAAGTCCTCCATCATATTTTTCAAGTTTAACAAACTTACTCTTGTCTCTAGTCATATAATTTGAGCAACCACTATCAATGATCCAATAATTATTATCTTTTCTAACGTGAAAATAAGATAAAAAAGTACATTCAACCTTAACATTTGTCTCCTTTGTCTCTTTTGTCTCTGAAGCACTTTCCTTCACACATCTTTTAGAGTTAGTAGAAAAAAATTCATACTTTAAAGCCAAGAACAAGCATTCATTATCATCGTAGTCTCCATAGTCAAATTCATCATAAAAAATACCAACATCTTCTCTAACATAATAGATTTTCTTGATCATCATACCTTTGTTTTCCTTATTCTTATTGTTCACACTTTTGTTTGGAAATATTGAATCATAGTGACCTATTTGTACATAAATGAAACATTTGAAAGGTAATTTACCTTTGTACTTATCAGTGCCCTTTTCAACCCTCTCACAAAGTTAGCTTCTACATCATCAAGATCATCCTTATCCAAATCTTCAGTCTTTTATGATTTTCTAGCCTTAAATGCAGTCTCCAGTTTCACACTAGTATTTAGACCAAACTATCTCATTTCAAATGTAGTTAGTGTACCATACAACTAATCTCTAGTGTAAGTATTTAAATTTGCAATTTCCCCAATAGAAAAAAATTTATGACTATAAAATTTAGGAATAGTTATGAGAATTTTATTTACCACTTTAGGCTCTTAGACCTTTCCTCCAAGACCTTTGATTGCACTGACAATTTCATCAACTATCTGCATGTAGCTTGTGATATTTTCTTCTTTTGACATTCGTAGGTTCTCAAATTATGTCTTCAAATTCTACATATTAGCTTGTTTAACCTTATCATCTCCTTATAAATACTTTATATTTTATCCCAAATTTCTTTAGTAGTTTTCAAATCCATAACTTTCACTAATTTAGAATTTGCAAGACTACTAATGAGAACAAACCTTGATTTACCATTTGTTTCAGAGACCTTGATTTCATCACTTCTACTCAGTCCATTTGGAGGTATAGTGTAATTAGTCTTTACTACTTTCTAAACATCATATCAAAGGTAAACCAAATAGCTTTCCATCTTCACCTTCCAGAATGCATGGTCTATGCCATCAAACATATGGATCTCCTTCTTGTTCACCATCTCAAATCTACCTAAATTTGTTAATATTTTCTCCAAGGAACTTTGCTCTGATACCAATTGTTGAATGAACAAGACAACTAAGAGCGAGGGTGAATCAATTGTATCTTATCAAAACATCAAAACCCTCATTAACATTTAGATCTACAAGAATTCATTAAACCCGTAATCTGTTATGATGATTAGACATGAAAATTAAATAATAGAAACTGAAACAACTTTAACACCATGCATAAGAGAACACCATATTTATGTGGAAAACCCAAGAAGGGAAAAACCACGGTGAGGATTAGCTCACAATATAAGCAATTACAAAATTGGTTATAAGGGCTCACTACCAGAATAGGACACACTATCTAGTAAGGCTCATAGCCAAGGCTCACTGCCAGAATGAAAAAGAAGATAGAGAAGAAATTTTACATAGAGAACATGATCTCAATACAACAGAGAATCCACCACAATAGCTCCAACACTTTCACAGTATATTTGAATGATTGCAGACACCTTCTATTCATTGTGTCTGATAATTGAACACTTGAAAGTTCACACTACTCTACTCAATTTTGTATCACTCACATCATACACTTCATACACTCATCTATCTTGACCTCCTTAAACAATTCAACTCATACTTATACCATCCTAAACCTTGAAACCCTCCCCAAGGTTGGAAATGCACCTCAAACATGCAAATTCAAATTAGGTTAGTTCCAAAACACTTCTATGGTGGGTAGAAGTGAATGTGGACCACATAAAAATTTAATTGGGACCCAAATCAACAATGCCTCTTAAACACACGCTACCACAAACAATACTTAACCTTCACATGTAGTGTAAACACTAGTTCAGTTGTTTCCCATGCAAACACCATTAAAATTTTAAGTACACACTTCCTAAAACCCAAGGATGACTTGAAAACCACACACCATACTCGAACATAATCTAGAATATTCCTCAAACACCCTGAAATCCATTAAACTCCTTCACAAAAACTTCCACTTGAAGAATGTACAAACCCAATACACTCAGACAACTTACCAAACACCGTTACTTTAAAAATTATCTTCTAAGGCATCAAACCTAAAATCCTCTAGATAGAGGAAAAATACCAACACCATCAACACACCTTCAAAATCATAAGACCTGAAGCACAACTACAGAGAAACACAGAGCAAAAAAAATTCTCCCAGAAACCTTTGCAATGCACAGTCACACACTGGTAAACACAACTTCTATTGTATGATGATCCAACATACCATATCTTGAATACAACATCTCTAAACATCTCTCACCAACATATCCAAATCATAAAGGTAGATATTCAACCTCGAAGAAATGTGGAGCAAGACCAGGACAACTCTCTGTAACCCAGAACAAAACTGCAACACTTTTTTTCCTCTTTTTATCAAATTTTCTCAAAATCACTTGGAAACCAAGGACCAGAGACACATCCACAACATATTCAACACTACCACAATGATAGAAAAAATATTATCAAAGGAGCAATAGAGGTTAACACCAGTAGCTTAATTGATGAAAACATAATGCAACAAATCAAATCATAGACAACACCAACTATTCATAACAAATCTCCTTCAACACATACAGTTGACATCAATGCCAACACAAGCTTGTTGAAATAAATGACAACACCAATTTTCTCATACTTGCAACATATGGATCACCATTCATTCATCATACTGCACTACTGACTTACACTTTGCACACCAACTATTTTTGAAGTATGTACAACCTTCAGCACATACATTTGGCATCAATGACAAAACATATTGTCAATAATATTCCTCTTTTCATTGACGGAAACACCCATTTATCTACAAGTATTCTCTCCCCCTTTGACATCAAGGGAAAAGGGCATGATACCTTCTATTTGTAATAGCCCAAAATGGTATAAATTCCCCCTTACTATATGATTTTTAGAAATAATACTCCCCCTGAGATGGAGATGCCTCAAAAATAGATGATATGTACAAAAAAAATCCTGAAGAGGATACTGCAATCCTTTATAAAACTATATAAAGAAAAAATTGTCTTATTTACACCTTTGCAACTTCTTTAGAAGGAAAAATATTCTTTTGAATTTCTGTAAGTTGCACCAAAAATGCAACCTAGTTTTCCTTTGCTAAGGTGATAATGTGATTCTAACATTCAAACTCCATACATAGATCCTCAGCCTCATCCACATTACTTGGAGCATTCATTTTCTTATCCACTTTTTCTGCATCCACAAGCAATCTAGATAGTGAAGCAAGTCTCAAGTTGAATACTTCCCTCATCTGACCAAAATATTTCCTTAACTGCTCTCTGGTCCTGAAGCAATGTCAACTACAAATGAAGAATTTTTATTTGAGCTCTTATTGATCCATCCATATCCTTTGAAAAATCATATAGTTCAACTAATTTAGCGATTTGTGACTCAATGGAGTCAATCTGATCTTTGATGTTCTTGGTGGAGTTTGGCTACTTCAATAAAAATTGATACAAATCAGTAACTTCATTTAAACAATCTTTAAAAAAATTCAAAATTTTCTTGTAATTTTTTGTGAGAATTGGCACATTGGTTAGATGCATCATCCATTCTTTTATATTTTATCTTTCTCAAGGCCTCTTGTTCTACCTTTTTCTACAATTGGAGGAGTGATCCTTGAAAGAATATATTAAAAGATTTAAATTTTGTTCCAGAGGTAGGGAAGAGTCTATGTTTACCTTAGGTAAATCTTCAAAAATAATCTTCACGACATCATCAATCAACCCACTCTTCTTCACATGTTCTTGTAGAATTTCCTTCCTTGCAGAAGCATGCATAATATCTCCAAGTTGTAACTTATGGAGAGGAGAAATACTTGACAATTCAACTTGTCCTTCATGAGTAGGAATCTACAAAAGCTAGGGTGTTACCACAGTTTGAAACTGCATATGCATCCCTAGATAGGTCCATGAAAGAATCTGATGAAGAAGAACCTTGACCTACAAAAGTATCTTGCTTCTCAGCTACCTTCTCCTCTACATCTTGAAATTTTTCAAGATTGTCTCCTTTCTTTTTTTCATCATTTCTTGAACTCTGTGAGGGAGGGACACCAACTTTACCTTTATTTTCTACACCTTGTGCATCAATATTTATTAGAGGATTAGTCTCCTCATTTTTCTTTACATCACCATCAATCACATTTCCCTCAAAAAATAATAGATTTATTTCTTGAGTAGACACATTAGGTATATCCTGTAAAATAATGTCATCCAAAGGAACTTGATCCTCAAAAGTCACCTCAACCATCTTCATTTCTTCCAAGATTTTGGATATCTTTTCATCTGAATCTTTCTCTTGTTCTTTTTCTACCTGCATACTAGAGACTGATTACACTTCTTGCACACTAGAGATACCTTCTCCCTCTAGCAATCCGAAGGGTCCTTGTACTTCTTTCTGACTAGATATGTTTTTCTTAGTTGTATTTTTTAGATTAGGTACTTGTGGATCAATATCAACTTCATTATGCAAAGCAGTGATGATTTTGTTTACGGCCTCTTCAGTCTCATTCTGGATCTTTCTTTTGACATTTTCATCCAAACTCATTAGTAGATCTATTCTCCTTTTATTGAGGAGATCCTCAACTTGTCTCCAAATAATCTTTTTCTTTTCTTCATGGGAGACAAAGAACCTAGACTTGTCAATTACTTTTTGTTTCACTTTTTCATCTACCTTGACAACTTCTTCTCTTCTTTGTCTCAAAGCCTCAAAAAGGCTATCCAAAGCTTTGTCAACAATATCATTGAAGGGAGTATTTTGCATGAACATATATTCAATGACTACCTTCTCAATTGTTTTCCTATCCTCAGGAGGCACATTTGAATGTAGCTCCATTATATCATCCAGTAGGCTATACTCAACAATTCGATTTAAGATGGACCTAAAATCAAGTAGTTCATGTGTAACCAGAGGGGTTTTCTCGGCATCCTCTTTTGTAATATTATTCCCTTTCTTCTTTTGTAGGGAGATATCTTCTTTTTCAACTTCTTCAACATCATCCGATTTTTCCTCATTTATCTTCTCTTTCTTTTCCTTTAATTTAGGTTTGGCATGTCCAAATTTAGTGGCATTTTTCCTTGGAGGAGCTATAGTTGTAGATTTCCTTTTACTTCCATATGTTTGTGTAGACATAGAGGGTTGCAGAGTAGATGTAACAATAGAGTAAGATCTACTTGATCTCCTTGGACCTTGATTGGATTCTAGAGGAACATATTTGGTAATAGAAACATCCACAAGGATATTAGATGTAGTCATTGAAGAAGTACCCAATATTTTGTGGAGCTCATCTTTATGTTTTATCTTTGAATATCGTGGAGCACCAATCTCCTTAAGCACTCTTTACACTTTCTTTTCACTGACTTCTCTCTGCTCTTGGTAAATCTCATCCATAATTTCTCTATTGTACCAAATCTTTTTACTTTGAGATCTTTATGTTTTTAGAATAGAATATCTATATAACCGTGTACAAATTCATTCTCAACCTCATAAGCCATCTCAAATATCCACGAGGTTCTCGGTTTTACTACTTTTGTAAAAAAATGATCCTTGTTTACCATAAAAGTTATCTCATTTTCATACTTTCAAACCAACTAGATGGTATCGTATATCTACTTTGCATCCCATTTTGAAAATTCTTGAAAAATACCCAATAGAAAGTATTGAAACCTTGCTCATTTTGAAAACTTTTCATATGTTATTTAATTTGTGTTGCTACCCGAGTGAATTTATCCCACTTTTTACCCTTAAAACCAAGTAACTCATTTAAAAATATGAAAGTAAAGCATATAATCAAAGAACCAAACCTGAAATTATAATTGGTTTCTTTTGCTCTCCTTAGGTTCTCTATTAGTTTCTCCCTTAATAGCTCTTAATAGCTCACATAGATCAAATTTGGCACCTTCTTTTACAATTTGATGTGCGGTGTGAATTGCAGTGGCAGTGGTTGACCCTTATCTATTTGTGAATTAGATATTATATGCAATCCCCATTCATGCATACCAAACACTAAAATCAATGATATCCTTAATAGTTAGGGTTATCTTATTAAATATAGCACCGATGAGCTCCATAACTATTTCATTCTTCATAGATTTTAGCATTGAGACTATTCTGGGGGCACAAAGACCAGTAAATGCCCCAATTGAATACTTTGTGATCATGTAGGGTTTTTCAAGCCAAATGAAATCCCCATGAATACGACTCAAGATAATTCTTACCCATTCCTTTCTTTCACAAAACTATAGAAAATATTTCCAGATGTCCAACCCTTTTGCATCAATATTCACATATTCCAACTTGTATACTCCATTATCATTTAGCAACTTATTCCAAACCATTTCAAAAGAAGAGGTATGTTTAATCTCATTCAACTGGGAATGGATGTAAATCCTTATATCATTGTAGTACACAACATCCACTAGAACTTTTGAAAATATGTCATCTTTGTCCACCTCCATTGTTTTGAATAGAAACTTCTTATATTTGGGCCTTGGCCTTTCAACAATATCAATGAAAATTTGTGCAGCCATGATACCACTTTTTGATACTAAGCAAAACCAGAGAAATACCTGTGAAAACTATCATTAGGGTTTGTACACAATGCATTAAAATTTCTTCTCTTCCTTAGCACTTGAATATGTTTGATATCTTTCGAATGAGATTAATTTTGATCAAATAGGAACTAAATATGTGTCACACCAATCCTAGTCACTTTGAATTAAATGTATTTCTTAGTTTTTGTCATAAAGCAGTTTTCTATCATCTGTGATATCACAAAGATCCATTATCATTTAGTAAACTTTCGTAGAGAGTGTATTTTCTCTAGAAATTTGAGCAAACAAATCCATATCACCATTAAACATTATGCTGAAGAATTTAGCATTTCATGCTTTATAGAGATTTGAAAATATTTGCAATTGTAACTCCCCCTGAGCCAATACTTTCCTTTTAGTTACCAAAAGACTCATTTGTACCATACCGAGGTACAAATTCATTCTTTACTTCACTTTCTTCCTTCTTCTATCATAATTTATTCATTTTCTTATTTTGTTGATTAGTGCCAATCTTCTTTTGTGGGGAAAAAGGTCTTAGAATATTTTCTTTCTAGAACTTTACAATGTGTCCTAATTTATTGCATCTATAGTAGGTAATACTAGCTTGCAGAGCATAATTTATTCTTCTCACATTGGATGTAGAATCAACATCCCTATGATTTTTTTTTTTATGTGTAGTAATCATCATAGAAGGATTGAGAAGTCATAGCATTACTATTCCTTATCACTTTACTTTTGCATTTATTAGCCTTAGACCAAATTTATTGCAAAAATAGCAGTGACCACATGAAATAATTAAGAGTTCATAGAATTGTACCTTGGAGGCCTAAATGAATTATGACTCATATTGCTTCTACAATCAACTGCCTTATGACCAAAATTATTACAAGCATAGCAATTACCATTATACATAATAGGAGCAATTTATTTAGGGGTAGGCTTTCTGTAGTTCCTTTTCTTGTTTCAAATAAGAATGAATCCTCCTTCTTTCTTGTTGTCTTGTTTTGTCTTTGCATCTTTGGAGGATGTCTCCTTAGGTTTTCAGTGTAGGCTTTCTCCTCCCTTTTTTCAAATATTCCTTCTACTTTGAATTGATCATACAGGTTAGTAGGTGCATTATCCATAGGACTTTTCCATTTTTAAAAATAAGTCTAGATTTCTCTTTAGATGGATTTTAAGAGTTAATCAACTCATTGAGAATTACATAACCTCCTCCTAGTTTCAAGCCCTTGTCAATTTTCTCTTTTTTATTTTTTCAAGTTCTTTTCTCAGAGATACAATCACTTCCTCAATCTTTAAACACTCAATAGTTTTATCATTGAACTTGGTATTCAAGAACTCCTCAATACTCTTGTCTTCTTCAATTTTGAATTTTAAATTTGAGATCACATCTTCAACTTCTTTTATTTTAGTCTTACATCCATTTCCTCCTTCTATTTGAGCTTTCAGTGTTCTAATATCTTCTTTTGATTTTTTAGATTTTCCTTCAATTTGTCAATTTTTCAAATGTTTCTTTTTATTTTTCCAGCATGCACTCATATTTGATATTTTGTAATTTTTCTTAATGCAGATCTTCAAGAGAAGACTGGAGTTCTCCTCCAAAATCCTCGCAATCATCTAGATTGATGTCCCAACCTCTAGGTTCTATTGCTTCTAGATCTAGTTCTGGAATGAACATATCACTGATCTTTGCTACAAGACCCCAGTGTTCAAGCATAAAATCTACCTTAGTTGTTAAGCTTCTCAAAGGTACTTGGCTCTGATACCAATTTTTGAACACACTATAGTGCTAAGAGGGGGTTGTGAATCAACACATATTATAACTTAACCATTCCTCTTTATAGATTAAAACATCACATCACATAAACTAAAAGAAAAGAAGAAATCCAAACATGCACCACACAAGGACACCAATATTTTTATGTCAAAAACTCAATAAGGGAAAAACCATGGTGAGAGTTAGCTCACAATATATGAATCTCACTACTTACAAAGATTACAATGTTGTTTAAGGCTCACTGCCTATGGACTTGCAAACTAAGGAGTACAACCTTAAGGAAAGATACAAAGTACCTGGTGAGACTCACTGTCTTAGTGTAGGATACATGAAAATTATAATGAGAAATATGAATATGAACTACTATAAAGAATCATCGACCATATGCTAATGTTGAAATTCCTTTTTTGCATAATTAATCCTTCACACACACTTCACACATTTCATCTTCAGTAATTACTCAGTCTTAGTTCTCTATAACTTATCACTTTCACAAATGAATTTTTCCTTCTATATATATCCTCCACAACAACATAAAACCTTATATAGGTTGGCTCCAAGATGACCTTTTAGAAGAAACATTACATAGGTCAGCTCCAAACATATACAATATGAAAATAAAAATATTTTCAAATCAACACATGGCATAACAGGACCAAAAGACATCTCAACATACCTTGCAAAGAAAAAATAGTGAGATCCAACTATAAATGAAGGAACCAAGCCTGTTGGCACAATTAATGACAACACTGTCAAAATTGCCAAATGTTCAAGTTGTAAGAGAGGGGGACCAACCACGTCAAGGCTCCAGGTTACGGAGAGCCAAGAGTAGAGGGCTTCCCAAACTTACCTCACTCTGAAGGATGGGGATTGAGAGTGAAGAGCACTGTATGGTACTTTTGTCACTCTACAGACCCGAATACCAAGTTTAGGCTAGGCAAGCTAGTTTTTAGGCAATACAACATCTCAGATAACTCTCTATATGAGGATGGTAGTGCAGTTATGGGATGATAGTGTAGTGCGATAGTGTCTCTCAGGTGTCCTCACATCTGTATGGCCATAAAACAATAAGTAGAGTACAAACTGCCTAAAAAAATACTAACAACCCAACTAGTTGATCTTGAAGGAAAAAATAGAATAAGTACAAGAAATAGAGAAGAAGATGATAAAGAAAGTAAATGAAAGCTAAGGTGATGAAGATGATCTCACAAAAGTGCATGTTCGCCAGCTAGCTCCACACGTACATTCACCTACACACAAGAAAGACGGAAAATTGTTGGGGCTGTATAGGGGTCTGCCTCAGTCATACCCTCGTTTTGGTGTTTCCACCTCCATGAAAAACTAGAAATCAATAGAGTAGAATATGCAATAAAGGAAAGAAAACATAGAAATGAACACTAAAAAAAATACAATGCTACTCTATCAAATCACAAAGGAGAGGAGTGAGGCATTACCACCTCCACCCAAAAAATCACTAGCTAATGGAGGAGAATGCAAGGTATGAACTTGGTAAAGTCACCACAACCACAACTGTGATGAAGGGAGGTCTCGCAAGAATCCAAGCCCACACTTCTATGGTTTCCTCACACTTGCAATGTGGAGTTGATGGAGCTTCAAAGCTGCTGCAATGCTCACAATGAAAGTGCTAAAATGTTGCTTGAAAGTGAAAGAGTGAAGTGAATGAAGTGAGACAATGCTTAAAGAGAGTGATTGAATGTGTAGAGGGTGAAATGAAGTGAGAATGGATGTTTTTGAAGGTGGGATGAGAAGGAATAAGGAATTTTTGGGTTGGTTGGTCGAAGAGGGATGTTATAATTCAGCCCCAATCAGGTGTGTAATTCCTTTTCCAACTTCAAATGTAGGAATCCGTTAGGGACGACAGTGTGACGCGTAGACATCCACGTGCTACACATTCATCCCTAAAAAATATTCTCTCATCGATGCATAGGAAAAACACCAAGTGGATGGAAGGTGGGTGGGTGATGTGGAATTTTTCCTTTGGGTTTGATTTAATAAGGTGAAGGTATGTGAAAGCTAGGGAATTTGACCAAGGGGTGCAAATTCTCTCCTATACATTTTTCCCCCACTTTAGCGAGCATGAATATCGATGAGTGTTTGGTAAAGTAGATCAAAGAGTTATTAGGGTTAGAAATGTATACTTGAACCATCGAGGAAGTAGACCACGATCTAGTGAACTCCAAAGTGGAGGGCAGGAAAAGGAATCCATAGGTACTCTCCTTGAGGAGTTTCGAACGAAAGGAGTCCATAGCTCCGCATAACTATGAAGTTACACAAGTTACACCAAAGGCCCTTAGACCAATAATGGGAAAATCCTGTAGGATGAAAGCATCTCATAGGCCTACAAACCTACAAGAAGGAAACCCCCAAGTTATCTCTCATGAAGGAAGCCTAGTGAAGTAAGTGCCTTATAGGCCTGTAGACCTGCAAGAAGGCACCCCCCAAGTTCTCTCTCATGAAGGAAGCCCAATGCAAGGGGACTCTGCAAAGTTGGACTAGAAAGCGGATTTAATGGTGCACCAACAAAGCAACATGTTAATCCATAGATAAAACATGCCAGAAAACAAAGCAGTCACGTAGGAAAATAAGCAGATAGTTAAATGGACCATCAACAAGTTGGAAGGCTTTCAAAGGGGTTCCTCAGGAACCCTTCAAAAGAAGAGGGGTCCACTCAAGGGACACACTATTTGAAAGTGTAAAAGAGAGATTTTTCATCATCAAGGGATCCTTTTGAAAGGTGTTCACTTCATCAAGGAATTCGAAAGGAAGAAGATTCCCCCTCGTGAGGGGAAGGTCAAGGCTTCTCTTGTAGAAAAATTTTCTCCCACCTTAGATGAAAGTTATCAAGTTCTTTCTTTGCAAACCCATGATGGAGGAAACACGTTTTGTTAGGAGTCCAAGTTGAGAATGTGATTTTTAAAAAAAGCTTGCGAGGATTTCCAAGAAAAGATTTGTTGGCCATGAACGTGTTTTCTAAAAATTGAAGTATTATGAAAGTGAGGTTGTCACACATACGAGGGACAACTCAAGCAAAGAAGAGAGAAATATAAGAAAAGAGTGAAAGAGAAATAACACGAACAAGAGACATGGATATTTCGGGGTTAGAGTTGCTCATAAATATATATAAGTTTAATAATAGTATAAATGAATTGTCATCAATCCCCTACTATATCAGAGCCATGTGAAGAATGCACGAGAAGACAAAGTAACAATAAGAAAATGGGTCAACATGGAAGGGAAGCCTAAATTCCCCCAATGCTTTGCATCGTCCCCAATTTGTCGAAAGTCAAAACACATAATAGGGGAAGAATGATGATACAAATAGAGGAAGGTTTATGACAAAAAAATCACTCTTGTATCCAAGCACCAACAAGGGTGACAAAGGTCATCCAGGAACACATAGCACGAGCATGAGGAACACATCACAACACACCCATATATTTTAAAGATAAAGAAGAGGCCTCCCCCTACCACTCATTGACCAAGAGGTCATCTGTTTCCCAATCTAGATCATTATGAGGGGAAGGCGGATGAGCTTGTAGTGGTGGAATATTAAGGGGAGGTGCATCCAACCCTCCCGCAACAAGGGCTAAGTAAGAAGGTTCTTCAAGGTCTTCTCTGCTCAGCTCTTGTGGAGCTATGGTCAGCATTTTTGTGAAGATCGCTGACAAGGTCGAAACTTCATCTAGAGAGTTAAACATGCACTTTCTAGAAGTGCCATGTCTTACCTCAACGGACGGAGAGGAAAACACTTGAGATTCATTGCTTGGCTCGTCAAGTGACTTGGGAGCGGTGACAAACTCAGGAGAAGTTGGAGCTTGTTCCATCAATAGGACAAAACAAGCTAGCGCAAGACCACCCTTTGGAGAGGGTGGGATCCTCTTACGCCCTCCATTACTAGAAGGGCCAACCTCCACTTTTTGCTTCGTCGGAGGATGTGAACTCACTACTGAATTTGGCTCCGTTTTCTGATGAATGTTCGTCGGTCGATTCAATAAATATTTGTCAAAAAAGCGACGAAATGATGAAAATAATTTTGTCGTTGTTTTTTCGTCAAAATTTTGACGATGCATTAAATGTCAAAATAATGGCGTAGATTCATTAGTTGTCAGCATCATAAAATGACTTAGATGTTTGTCGGAATATCGACGAAAACTTCGTGTATCCACCGATGAATTACAACCAAAATTCAATTGCAATGGTTCTTTTGAAGCGTCAAAACAACAACAGAAGTTCGTCGCCATTTCGACGAAATGGGCAAGGAGTTATGACGAAGCCTTCATCACAGCTAAGAAACTTCGTCAGAACTTTTATGTGATTCGTCGGTGGAGTTCGTCGAAATTGCGATGAAATGGGCAAGGAGTTATGATGAAGCCTTCATCGCAGTTAAGCAACTTCGTCAGGACCTTTTTTGTGATTCGTCGGTGTCCTTCGTGAAAATCGCGACGAAAGTGGCAAGGTGTTACGGTGAAGCCTTTTTCAGACCTTTTCTATGATTCATCAGTGGAATTTGTCAAAATTGCGTCGAATCAGGCAAGGAGTTATGACAAAGCCTTCATTGCAACTATAGCAACTTCGTCGGACCTTTTCGGTGATTCGTTGGTGGGTTTCGTCGAAATTGCGACGAAACAATGCAATTTTTTTTTAAATAAAATATTTGTTGAAATGTACCATCACAGAGACTCTTGGTGATGACCACCGAAGCCAACCCATCGGTGAGAGATCAATCATCAACATAGGATAGAAAACTCACTATGATAGTCCATGTCTTGCCGATGACTTCCGTCAGCAAGACAAATCCAATGTCACACTGATCTGACCTCTTCAGGAGTTTTGAACACTGCTGGTTATCAACAAGACATTTTGAGGGTCTCGCTGATTAAACAAGTTTCTAAGAGCAAGTAAACAAATGTAACCTATTAATTTTCTTATTTTGGGGTTCTTTAAATCATAGAATAGATACCAAGTCAAATAATATGAAAAAGACTTACTTCCATACAAATTAAATGATTTTTTTTTTTTTATCGGTAAAGATAAGTATTTTATTAATAATAAAGATAAGGAACAAAAAAGCACAACTCAAAATACAGGGCCATTCAGCATGAAACTTCTAATGCTCAATCCGGTAAATTGGAGAGCTCTATCCTGGCACCAAACAAAATACACCATTTTACCCATGATTCATACAAACTTTTCAAGCTTCGCTGTATCAACAATTCAAAAAACATCTATTTTCGAAAGGCTAAGATGAATGTTGTTTACTTTTGGACATTCCGCCTTCTGCACACCAAAATACCATCACCATCCAGCATCGCTCGCATTCCTACTACCCATGTGCTCACCATTTTCCTTACTTCCTTTCCCTCCGCTCACCTGCATTTTCAACCCACTGCGAGCCACCTTTCAGTCAAAAGTTTTTGTTCTGTCTTCAACACCATTTACCCTAAAAATTTAAGCACCATTTCTTACAGACCTCCCACCCCTTGCTCTTCCCCTGCTCACAAACCGCCTTCACCTTGGTAGCCTATTAGTCAGGGCTGCTCCCTCCTACCGCTCTGCATCTTCTTGCTGCCGCAACGCATGCTTTAAATTCTCCCAAGCTGTTAAGATTTCCAATTTGTAAACATCTCTGTCCACTCTCCTCTGCCACCTCACGAAAGGAATTAGGCCTTCTTTTGTGGCTTCATCTACATCCTCGATGCCTTCTGAAATGTCATATCCTTTCCCCGGAACAACCCATTCTAACATGGATTCCATTTTCCCAAGCAGTTCCTCCACAAACAGTGATCTCATTACCCATTTTATCACCCCAATTTCTTCATTTAAATCCATCCCCCACACAAACAACATCGAGGCTATATCAACGTTCATATGCCCTCTATGAGTGGCCTCCATAAAATGTGATCCCAGTGTCTCCAGCACAACTTCTATCACCTCGTCATGCAGATTTTTTAGCAAGTACTTCAATCTGAACTTCGACACTAGACCGAAGAAACCTTGCTGTTGGAGTTTTGTCGAAAATCCATACATAGCTTCCATTTTCCCTGCTTTCAAAAATTTCTGACAGAAGAGCCTTCCCCACACCAGAGCTTTCACCAGATAATAATTTGAAAGCATATTGCTACATTTGCTTGTATTAAAAAGCCATCATCTTGACCAACTGGCAATACATCCATCCCGTCCTTCCCCTGTCAAAACCATTTAACACTGTGATGTCAACACCACTTGTGCGAGCCTGAAACCCCTTAAAATTTTATACTTCCAACAAATTCACTTCAAATTGTCTTGTATGTCCATCTCGAAACCAGGCGAGGATAAGCCTAGCTGTCACTTCCAACACACACCAACCTACTTCATAAATGAAGACCCATCTGCCTTAATAGTTATCGTTTGTCCTCAGACAGTACGCCTAATTAAACCATTCAACTAGCAATCTGTCATCTTTCTCCAACACACATCACTCGCTGGTACCACTACCAATGAATAAAATATTAAAGCCAACACCCTGACACATCCATCTGGTGGAAGTCCTCCACCCTTGTTTCCCCTATCACTTCAAAAGACGTCGCCCACTTGGAAAGGCAATCTGCTTCTCCATTACCCGCTCGATGGATGTGACTAACTTCAAACTTTTCAAACGTGCTTAAAACACTTAGGATAGCTCGAATAAAAGCTTGCAAATGCCATGCTAAAGCTCCACCATTAATTATTGCTTATATTATTATCAGAGAGTCACCTTCTAAGTGAAATTTTTTAATCCCCAAAGATTTTGCTAACCCTACCGCCAGAAGGGCTGCCTTAGCTTCCACAACGTTATTTGACCCATCTTCCAACTTTCGAGCTCCAAAAGCTACCAGATTGCCTTGACTGTCACGGATAATAGCCCCTGCTCCTGAGGGCCGTGGGTTACCCTTTGTAGCCCCATCAAAATTTGACTTGTGCCATCCTTCCTTCGGCTTTTCCCACACTACCTCCTTTGAAGACATCTATGCCCCTCCTATCCCCATCACCAGATGCCCAGATTTTACCTTTAGCCCTGGCCATGACCTTTGAAAGTTGCTATCATCCACTGAAAACAAATACTTTTGATGATGGAATTGTGTAGCCGAAGCATTCACCACTTCCGTGATTGCTTGATCAATTCTGCTTTTGATTCTAGGAACTATATCTTTTTTATCCTCAAAAATCCTTTTGTTCTACTCCTTCCATAGTTCCCAGATCACAAGTGATGGGCTTACCACCCAGACACTTGAGAAGAGGGATGAACCAGAGAGGTGTGGCCATCCTTCAAAAACACCTTTCACCAAATTTTGCTAGGGGCCTTGCCAACCAAGTTTTAACTTAAGGGAATCCCAACAAGCAGCTGCAACTTTGCATTGTAAAATTAAGTGATCAATAGACTCCTCAGCCATTTCACAAAGAACACACTTTGTTGGTCCAGCTAAAGCCAAACACTTTCTCCTTTCTCCTGAAAGAATTCTTCCCTTCACTGCCAACTAAGCAAAAGCACCAGCCTTGGGTAGACACTCCTTACTCCAACATAAATTTTTTTCCCAAAAAACCTCACCCTCATCAGAGTCCAACAGCTAGTACCCAACCTTAACCGAGTAGTTCCCATTAACTAACCCACACCAGACCACTTTGTCTGCAATGTTTGTTGGAAGTACTTGATGCCCCCTCAAAATCTCCTTCATTTTTTGAATTTGGACTCCTGAAAGCCCTTCACAACAAACATCTTTCCACCCCCATTCCTGGCCCAAAGGGCCTCGTTTAAGTTCTAAATAGTTACTTACTTTGTCACCCCATTTTTGGGTAAAAAACTACCTTAGATCCTATAAACCTTCAACACCCTTTAAAATTGGATACCCATTCCACGAGTCATCCCAAAACTTCGCATGTAACCCATCCCCAATCTGCCAAGTAATGTGATTAATTATTACCGGCCTACAAGAAACTATAAAGTTCCAAATATCCGATCCCTTCACCGGATTTCTAATGGTGAAGATCCGATTATCTGCCATCGAATCCAACTATTTTACTTTTAGGGTTTTAACCCATAAGAGATCAGGGTTTGTGTAGACACTCCAGACCAACTTCGCACCTAGAGCTTCATTCATTAAATGCCAATCTCTCAACCCAGCCCCTCCCTTTGCTTTTGATCTACAAATTTTCTCCCAATCTAACAAAGGTATTTTATCTTGATCATTTGCACCATTCCAGAAAAATTTCCGCATTCTCTGCCCTATTGAATTCACCACCTTCTTCGGAATTTTCAAACACATCATGGAGAATACTGGAATGGCCGAGATCACACTTTTTAACATAAGTAAATGCCCAATAGCCATTAGCCATTTACTTTTCCACCCATCCATCCTATTTAAGCAGCTGTTCACCAAGTCTTTCCAAATACCAGCTTTATTAATTCCCCCAAAAAGAGGAATACCTAAAAATTTACTTGGTAGTGAACCAACCCGCATACCCAAAATCCTACAGATTTCAACCTGTTTAGCTATGGGAACCTGAATGAAGAAAATCTCAGATTTCCGCCAATTAATACATTGACCAAAAGCCTCCCCATACTCATCTAGAGAGGCTTTCATCACCCGAGCTTCTCTAATGGTTGCATCCCCCATGAGAAAAGTGTCATTAGCAAATTGTAGATGCGAAATTGGATCAACCCCATCCGCAATAGCAATGCCTTTCCACTGCCCACTACATCTTTTCTTTACAATCAACCGCCCTAAAGATTCAGCCAGTATAATAAAAAGGAAAGGTGAGATGGGGTCTCCTTGCCTGATCCCTTTACTAGATTAAAAAAAGCCCTGGGGGCTCTCATTTAACAACACCAAAAAATGAGGGGTGCTAATACAACTTCGAATCCATGCCACCCACTCTCTGCAAAAGCCAAACTTCTCAAGGACCTTTAAGAGAAAACTCCTATTTACTTCATCATAAGCCCGTTTGATGTCCAATTTCTCCATTTTTTCCAACCTTACCGAATGAATCGCTTCATGAACTACAATTACCCTTTCAAAAATAGATCTGTTTGGAGAGAATCCACTCTGCTCTACCGAGATCACCGAGGGTAAAACTTTTTTAAGTCTGTTGGCTATCACCTTAGAAATGACTTTGTAAATTGTGTTACATAATGAGATAGGATGAAAGTCTTCAAACGACACAAGCTCAGATCTTTTTGGAACCAAAGCTATAAAAGTATTATTCAAATCCTTCAAAACAAACCCACTCCCCCTTGATTCTTCGACCACTTCCCAAATATTTTGTGCTAAAATTCTCTAGAATTTCTAGAAGAAAAAGGCTGGGAAGCCATCCGGCCCAGGAGCCTTATCTCCCCCTAGTCCAAAAACAACCTTTTTTACTTCCTTTAAGGAGACATTTTCCATTAACATGGCATTTTGTGCATCACAAACCACACTAGGGATGTTCTCCAAGATCTTCCAATCTTGATTTTCTTCCCTACTGTACGCCTTGCATAAACCTGAGAAAAAATTTACTGCTTCTTTGGCTATTAGAGCACTATCTGAAAGCATACCTCCACCTCTATCCTTGATTTCAAAAATATTATTACTAGCTCTGCACACTTTCATGGAGTTGTGAAAAAACTTTGTATTTATGTCCCCCACTTTTAACCAACATTCCCTTAATTTTTGCTTCCAAAAAACTTCTTCACAGGCTAAAATTTTAGAATAAGCTTTGTTCAAAGACTTTTCCATTTCAAAATCTTCTTCAAACATCCCTTTCTCTATAATTTTTGAATGAAGGATCTTTAACTCCTCTTCCCGTCTTAACTTCTTAGAAAAAATATTTTTAAAAGATTCCCTATTCCACTTTTTTAATTGTTCTTTTAAAAATTGTAGCTTCTTAAAAAAGATATAAGCTTTGGTTCCAGACATTTCAAGGGAATTTTCCCACCAATCTGCCACTAGCTCCTAGAAACCATCAGCCCGCATCCACATTGCCTCAAACTTGAAAGGACACCTTGTCGGTTTTAACTCCTCTTGAATTCTCAATCATATCGGATAATGATCTGATCCAGTTATGGGAGTTACCTCCGCTTCACATAACCATTGTTGCGCCACCCAATCCCCAGCTAGAAAGAAGTGATCAAGCTTCTCCGCTATGTTCAGAAAATGACTTCTTCTATTCTTCCAAGTGAAATCCCCATTTCTAAACAAGAGTTCAAATAGCCCATTCTGCAGGACAAAGGCACTAAAATCCTTCTAGCTTTGACTAGCACAACAAACTCCACCAAGCTTGTCTGACGGTTGTAGGATGGCATTAAAATCACCACATAAGAGGATGATTCTACCACTTTCTACTCTCAAAACATTAGAGAGCTCCTGCCATAACTAATACTTCTAAGCACCACCTGAAGGGCCATATACATTAATAATATCAAAACTGGCTCTTAGCTGTTTTGAAGCAACACTAACCCATTGCCAACACCTTTCTTGCCTCACCACTCTGACATTAACTAGAGCTTCCTCCCACAATATACCAAGGCCACCAGAGGCCCCCACAGGCCCAGAGAGATAGCCTTTCCACCTTCCAAAATATTTTAGGAAGCAATCAAAATCCTTTTCCTTTACTTTCGTTTCTTGAAGTAAAACAATACTCAGCCTCATTTGATCAAAACATCGCTTGATCAAACATATTTTGTTAGGGGCATTGCAGCCCCTAACATTCCACGATAGGATTTTCATGGCTGTCGGGAAAAGGCATAGCCTTTTCCCGATCTTAATTTGCTTTGGCCTATTGCATTCCCAGCCATTTCAAGGCACATCTTATTAGTTTTAGGGCCACGCCTCCGCTTCTCACCAACCCCTACCTTACTATTTTGAGTTGAGGATTGGTCTAAAGACCTCTTCTCCACTAACCCAATTTGATCATTGAAACCCAGTAAATCTTCGCCATCCTCCTCCAAATCTGAATCTGTTTATGAGCCCGAGCCTTCCAGCGATCCCCCGCTGTTTTTGACTCCTTCAAAAGCACTATCTAAATTTTGAATAGGAGAGATTGGGATGTCCTTAAACACTACCCCATTAGAACCAACTAGGTTGTCACCTTCAACCTATAACGCAACATCCATCTGCTCCAATATTCCACTAACTGAAGATTGTTGAGGACACTCTTCATCAGGTTTTTGAATACGACCAAGCCCTCTATCATTCGAAATATCCTGGTCCTGAGGCTTGCCTAGTTCTTCCCCATAAAGAGATGAGAGAGTTTTAGCAGAAACCTCCACCTCATTACTCCTCATTTTGTTTGGTGCCTTGGTGATTCTATTTGGAGTTGCTAGAGTTAACTTTGTTTCCACACCCTCACCAAACCTTTTTACCTCACTCAAAATCAACCCTTCAAAAACTAGATTTTGAGCTCTCAAATCACATTCATTTTCATGAATATAATCAATTTCCTGTTTTCTCCTAATACCCCATGAAAGGGATTCCTCTTCAATTTCTTGACTTATTCCTTTCATTAGAAACTCCAACAAGCCCCATTCCTTAGTCGTTCGCCATTCTTCATCAGCCACAACCTCTGTGAGAGCTACCACCTCCTCCGTAGGAAAATTTTGAACAACACCTTTCCCTTTTGAAGCCTACCAACTCAGGGCCTCAACACACCCTGCTCCTACCCCACTCCCAACAAACATACTATGATCCTCCACCACCAGATTCGGACATCACATACCTTCACCAGATTTCAGCTCTATCATTTTCGGTAGAGGGTGGATTATCTGTCTTAGAATACAGATCCTTGGGAACATACTGCAATCCACTTTTTCTACCACTATCTTCGATTTTACAAAGATTCCCAGTTTGTTTCCAATTTTTCTTAGGGTTTCCTGATCCCAATATTCTTGCGGAAGATTTTTCAAGCTAATCCAAACATCTATCTCCTCTGTCTTTTCCTTATTCAGATCAAAATTTGGGGCCTAGTCTAAAATAAACAGACCTCTGCCATCCATTGTGAAAGGGCCACTATTTAAAATCTAGTCTTTACCTTGAACAGTTTGGCACACTACCAGATAAAAACCATTTTCCAAAGTTTTAACATCACACCACTCCACTTTTGTGAGTGTCGGCCAATGTCCCCCCCAACACAAAAAGAAAGCACGTGCTTTAAATGTACTCACATAATCATTCCATTCATTGTTATCTATCAAAATAGTAACCATAGTAGTGTGAAGAAAATTTTTTAATACCTGGCTTGGTTCTCCTTTCTCTGTCTGGTTCTTTGGTCGCCATAATTTTTTTTTCCAGTGATTTGAAATCCACACGTCCCTTCGAGTACGTGGAATGAAACCTTTCACCACTACCCTCCACCACCGCACGCGAGCGGGAAAAAATACCATTTCCCCCAAAGCTATCTCTTTGATTACCCGGAGCCTACCAAGCCTTAACATATCCATTGTGCCTCCTTGCATGATTAAAACTCCCTCTCCTCCTCCTATTGAAAGGCCATCGAGCTTGCCCTCCCTCGTATTGCAAACCATGGTGCCTACGAAAGCTTTGGTTTTGTCGTTGCTACGCCATAAGAAAGCCAAAAAGTTTTATTTCAAATTTCTATATTGCACAAATTAAATGATTATTCTCACAATGGAAATTGTCTAATTACAACAACAATTCCATGAAAGGTTATCCATGCTTCATAAGAGATGACTGATCATACATACAGACTGTAAGATGCATAGAAAAAACATTACACTTGAGAAAAACCAAGGGTTAACAAGGGAAGGAGTTAAGAAAAAATTGGATTGAAGAGAAAATGTGTAGGGAAAATGCTGAGCAGTGTCAAGAGAACAAAGCTTGTAGAACATATTCTTGACCTAATCAAGCTCTTGAAAAACTTAAACAAAATTAAAATACTAACACATACATGAGGCATGCAATGAAATTCCAATATCTGCTATCTTTTTTTTTTGTATTGAAAATAGCTTAAGGTCCATTACATATCATGAAAATTCCTATCTGACATTAGGATCAATACAACATTAAAGCATTTCCATAATAGGAAATATACCATATCAGTACTTTACACAGCAAGAAAGAAACCAAAAGTCACCAGTTGTTTTCAAAACCATCATAGACAATACAAATTGTTGTTAATAGCACCACAGGTTGCTGCTATTCAAATCAGCATAAACAATACATAGTGTTGATTGCATTCTCCTCATTGCTAACTTCTTCAATATCAAGGTTCACCATTGTTTCTCCTTGGGGGTCCAATTGTTGGGGGCCACGCTGTCTTTCTAGGCTTGCAACTTCATCAATTGCTCTTTGGAGCTCATCAAATGTCTGCTGGAACAACACGGTCTCTTCCAAGCTCAACCTACAGGCGGGTCCACTTCTTAGATCCTCTCTGGTATTCAAGAGTTGAAACCTGTAGAGCAACAGAGTAGAAAGTGAGTCTCTTGCAAGACTCAATAAGTACCCTCTTGATACCCTTAAATTTATCATCATTTCTCACCTTCCACAAATGCCACATGATCTCATTGGATAAGAAATACCAAAATAGCTTACAATCAAACTTGAGCTTGAAATTACAAAACAAAATATCATGCCAATTAATTTTACCATTGCTATTCCAGACCTTCAACTTATGGCAGAATAAGTACCAAATTTTCTGAGCATAAAAACATTCAAAAATAATATGTTTGATAGTTTCCGGAGTCCTCCAGATACTGCAGATTTCAACACTTTCATGGTTCTATTTATAGGGATCTATCTTTTTCATTAATGCAGAGGTAGGTAAAGGAGAAATAATTATAATTGTAACACTATTCATAGTCCAGTAGATTATGTTCATAATTTGTGTTCAATGGACCTCAGTTTTATCATTATACTACCCATCCAATACCATATTTTAATCCAGGGTTCAACTATCTTAGATCTAAAGAAGCACCTTCAATTAACCATTTAAAGTACTATAAAATAAGGTAAGACTTTTACTTGAGAAAGATTGGGTACACTTGTAGGATTAATGTTCTCGCAATCATCAGGATTTATTGGCACACAGACACAACCTAGCAACATATGAAGTAATGGATGACTACAAGTTAGTGAAATGGTCCTTAATATGTGAGTGGTTTGCAAATTGATTGGTAGAAAATAAGGTACAAACAGATCTACATGAAAAATTATGAGGACACCTACTGTAATCATCAAAATAGATGAAAAGTGCAAAGGAAAGAGCCGAGCTACATCTCTAGAGCCTAAAAAAACACATGCAAGAAACATAAAAAAAAGAACAAACCAGTTTTTGGATGAATACAAAATGGTGCCTTCAGCAAGTGATTCATATGCTTTCACACCTGACACAGGACATTAAGAAGATTTTAGTCTTCCTTTGTGAAATTAACTACTTACAAAATAAACCCAGAAACCAATATTATATACCTCCATGTCTAGCTGAGGGTAGGTATAAGAGAAAAAAAATTCTTCAATGCAATGCTGAAAAATATCAATGTGTGTGTAGGCTTGTATTACTCAAAATATCATTTCACTGCCTAAGGAAAAATACCAAAGTGATGTTTTAAATTTCAATCTTCACATAGGCTCCCTTATTGCTACACATGCATATACAAGCATTATTCAAGCTCTAAACTATTCAAATATTAAGGATTTAATTAGGTATAAGATGGAAAGTTGTTGTTTAGACATAATCCATCATCTTTTACATATCTTTATTCACTCCTAGTGCTTTAGATAAATTTGTGTAAATGAGACAAAAATGTGAATCTTTTATGACAAAGAAAATTATTAAAGGGAGGGGGGAGAGAGAAAAGGGTAGGGGGCAAGAGAATGCTTGAATATATAGCAAATTATAACATTTTGATCATTATAACAATGAAACATTGAAGCATTAATATCATTTACAACATTTATGATCAAGAATGAATATAAGTAGAGAAACTTTTGCATACCTCCAGATGGTACAAAATTTCATGGTTAAGTTGAAGCCTCCCATCAACAACAAGATCCAAATATCCGTGTATCTATCTCAACCGAGCCTCTAAACCCTTCAAAGCTGTCAATTTTTCCACTAACCTGTTATGCACAAAAGTCAAATTTTAGAGTTATGTCACCAATAAAAATAGAAGAAACAGAGCTTTGAAACCAAATCCACACACAACACAATGTGGTATTCATATAAAGCCATACAAACAAACTAAACTTAGAACATTGGAATGGAAACAACTTCAAATTATGATGCAGAGCATGGATTCAGGGTATAAAGAATCATTTTTCTGCCACCATAGTGAAAAGTTAGCACTTTCTTTCATCTTTGCATATTGGTTTGATGCTTCAAACGATGCATTTCTTATATTGAAAAGTGCATTACCTTATTGAGCTTCTCTTTGTTTTGAGAATAGTTTAATATTCTCTACTTAACAAGGCCAACCACGTGACGGTGGAAGCTCATTTGGCCCCTCCCCCCTCACATCACTCTCAATTCCCCATACCCAATCATATAACATTAATCATTCATTCATACATTAATAACATATATAAATTTCATTCATCCATTAATAACATATAACATTCATTCATTAACATATAACATTCATTAATTAACATATTCACATTCATTCATTAACATATAATATTCATTCTTTCAGGTTTTACATATTATCAAAAATATGGTTGTCATGATATGATTACAATCACTTTTTTTTTGTTTCTTTTTTAAAGCTAAAAAAATCTGAAGTGGAGTATCATTTTCTAAATCATTTGTCCCCCCTTTAGTTGTTCTTCCCTTTGCTTGTGATCTTAATGTACACCTAGTCATCTACTCACGAAATGGATGCCGTTGTAAGGGGGGGTCTGCTGCAATAACAAAGAAATGTTAAACTGATATGTTTTATTATTATTGTTATAAGTATTTCATTAATTAAAAGAACATTAGAGTGGTTCTCTTTACCTGATGGGTCCACATCATGTTCCTAAACTTATGTTATAGACTCATGCTCAACATGCTGAACACCCTCTAAATCCTGATCTACAGTTGAAACGCGAAAGGTAACATTAATTAATACACCAATTGAAATTAAATATGTTTAAAAGAATATGAGAGTGGTCCTCTTTACCTGATGGGGCCACATCATGCTCCTAATCATGCTCAACACGTTGATCACACTCTACATGCTCTAAAGTTGAAACACAAAAGGTTACATTAATTAATACACCAATTGCAATTAAATATGTTTAAAAGAACTTTAGAGTGGTCCTCTTACTTGATGGGGCCACATCATGTTCCTTGTCTTCTCTAGCTTGATCATGCTCAACATGTTGATCATGCTCTACATGCTCTAAATTATTGGGATGCACACCATGACCTTCATCTGCAGGTTGTGCTCCACCCTCACCAGGCTGCATTCCAATGCCATGTGAAGTATTATCATTGCTTGAATGTTTAAAAAAAATAGGCATGTAATTACTTTCTGATGGAAATTAATATTGAATAGATTGCACAAGTATTCAATTTTAAATAAACTTTATTGAGTTTATTTACCTGAGTGTCGGATGTAGTGGAAGGTTGTGTTTTCCTAGTCAAGACTCTTAGGCATTCACCACAACTCCATAGCCTTGCTGGAAGGCAATCTTCAGGTCATCTTCTGTGGGAACTCTGTTGAATTCAGAGCCCTACATTTTTGCATAAGATCATGAATTTTTCTTCTATGGTGTGACAAAACCAAAATTGTTTTCAATTTATTATTTGGATACTATATTTCATTTATTGATACTTACAATTCATGCGGCTAATTTCATATAACTGTTACCAAATTTTCACCTCAGCTCAATTGGTGGAGCTTGCTAAATGTTGTTATATCTTAAGGTGAAATTGTAGATTATGTTTGAGTGTTGTTTTGCATTTTTATCATTATTCATTAAGTGACAGTGGTGCATTTAAAGGAAGAATCAGAATTTCAGAGTGCTATTCACTGTTCCAAAATTAAATGAAGTACATAATTGAGCATATAAATAACAGAGTATTTTAGAATGCTTTCATTTATTTCATGGAATAGTTCATATTTACATAGCTTCATTTGATTGCAAGAATCAGAATGATATTACAACATTGCATTGAAATGCATTTTCTTTTCAAATGAAAAGCATAAAGATGAAATCAAATATCCACACAAGTTGTGGATGTGATTGTCACAATGCACCATTAATAGTACACTACACTATGGAAGATGTGAAAGAAAAATCACATAAGTAAACAACATAATCATCATTCCCTGTTTTGGCCGATGGCCGACACTGAATGGTACACCTTTGTCTGCTCAAGCTCTGATTGACCTATAAGAGAAAGAGGGGGATGTCAGAGGCTCTGATTATGAAGAAACCTATATGATTCACCATCAATAGTGCAACCTACTATTAATCATACACTAAAGCAATCAGAGAAGTACAGAAGAAATGAGTTGAAGGAGAAACATCAACATGATAATCATATTCTATTTTTTATGCTAACATTGTTTGTTTCTTTGTGCAAGTATAGGGAAAATCACGAAGCTGATCATTATTCGAAGACCAAGCATGTGGAGAAAAATGGGCTCCCACAAGGGTAGAGCTCGGCATGCTGCCCTCATTCATTATAAATGAGTTGATTTAAGGATTACATCATCATACATTCATCAAAAGAAGTAATATACAACTGAAAGAGTAAATAGAATTATCTATCAAGCTATTAAACCAACTATGCATTCATAACAATCAGGTGGAATGCTTTCTGAAAGCTATAGGTGAATAGTGAGTTTAACTTGCTCAATTAATTCAACTGAGTACCATTATGTCAAACATTGTTGTATAGTTCATGTTTTGTGTTATTTGTTCATCATGATCATATATGTCATGCAAGCTACAGTTCATTAGTGTTCTTTTCATAGCCAAGGACAGTGAACATGCATACATTATGCCTTAATAAAGAGTTTTGTTTCAATTTTCATCACGGAAGAGAGTAGATTTAAAGAATAGTTTGTTAAGAGGAACATAAAAATGCATGAAGAGTGCCAGACTTAAGCAGTACTGTCGTTCATATGGTGTTACAATCAAGACTCAATCTGGTGGCTGACAATGAGATGTAATAACTCGAGTGTCTAAATCTGATTTATTTGTTAAGGAAAAGATACAATAGGGACAACCAGTTCACTTTGGCTGAGATGATGCTTCAAATAGAATTATGTATCAATGTTTGGCGGAGGACAGCAATCAAAGTATGATGTCCATTCAAAATTATCTTCAAGGAGTTACAAGCATCAAGCAAGATAGACATGAACAGATTTGGAAAAGATTCAGGTATACAAGATTCATTTCCAGATTAAAAAAGTTTACAAAAGCATGAGAGTTCAAAACATAGCTTTCCAATGATGCCTAAAGTGTGAACAAAGGGCACAAGAGGAGCCTTGAGAATGTAGATATGTGAAAGTTTCAGGGAACGAGAGATCAAAGGAATATCAAGTTTTCAATGCGATACAAAGAAGATGTGTGCATACCCAGGAGAGGGTCTTGTTAAAGACAAAATTTATACAACATTTCCATGAAGAAAGCTAAGAAAGGTGGAAATATCATGTGAATCAGGTTCAAATTTTTACACACAGTTTTGTTGTTTTCTCATATACTCACAAGTGTTTTCAAATTTACATATGGAAATCATAGTTTTCAGAAAATATATGGACCTCTAAATAAATTCAACATTTCCTCATTACTATTTTGTTTACCCACTTTGGGGTTTCGGGTCAAGTATTCAATTTTCATTATTTTCAATCAACCCATATGGATATTCTTTCTCAGGATAACAGGTTAAATGTGTTATCATACAGGAGTTTTCAGACAATGCTTAGTTTTCCTCTAAATATCTAGCACTTATACAGAGGAGATTAAAAGACACAAGAATATCAACGAAAAGCATCATGGGTCGAGCTCATAACTTGAAAGAAAAAAGGATGAATATATAGAGTACCCACATTTCGGGTTTGGTTTTAAACACATAAATTGTAACTTTCAGAGCTAACCCATATGGGGTTTTTACATAAAATAGAAAAGACATAAAAATGCGAATTTCCTTTGGTGGGTTGAGTTTCAAAATAATCAAAACACAGTTTTATTCAAATTCTCATGATACCCATATGAGGATATGTCCTCAAATATACAAGAAGGTGAATTTCCTGTTTTGGGTCGAGCCCAAAACCTCTAAATAATGCTTTCTATGGTACATATGTGGTGGCTTGTACATGGCCATAGAATCTTAAGTGAAGGTGGTCGAGCTTTCTGAAGGAGAAAATATATATTTTAAACATAACTCACCAGTTCATATCTGTGGGAGAGCATGCTGGCCGCAGCTAGAATATCCATTATTAAGCGCCAAAATAGATGGTTTTTATCATGGCGGCTGGAGAAAGACACCAAGAGCCCAAGCTCGAGGTTTGAGCCTTTCAAATGAGCACAATGAGTATAAGGAAATGCATTAGAGGTTGTGTTGGCCGCGGCCACAAGAGCAGAAAGTGCACAAGTGAGGTCACAAAAGTTACAGACCAGGGAACTTACCTTATGTGTTGTGTAGAGGAAGGAAAAACCCACAAATGATGCTCTCTCATAGAGCTCTCAGATAAGGATTCGAGCTCATGCAATACCAGTCAAGAAGTAGTCACAAGCAAGTGTAAAAAGAAAGTCAGAGAAAACAACTATGAGCAGGTCGTGGCCTTAGAAACCCTTATGGCTTCAAGAATGGAGTAAGAGCTACAATAACAGACAAAACAAGCTTACCCAGATGGAGTTTTGATTGTCAGAAGGAAAAAATGAAGATTCTCAAAGCACACAAGCTCAGATTCAACTCAATCATGGCGGCACTATTCCTTTAGGCAGAGCTCATTTTTTCTTTCTCAAGTGATGACTGCAAATGAAATGATTTAGGGTTTGACCGTCTTTTCCTCATGCCCTAATTCGAGCCACTTTATGATTATCCAGAATATTCGCAATTGAAAATAGCACATGGGAAATTTGAATGGGATAATCCTTGCATTATAATTTAATCAAAGTCTGAAGCTAATGTTGGAGGCCGAATTCATATGCCTAGGCCAATGTGTTAAGTCTTTAGGACTTATATTTTGTGCCTTAGGAAAAATTAAAGACTTGAATACCTTATGCTATTGCTTTGAGAGAAAACTATGAGGGTATAATGGTAAATATCTTATGACTTAAGTTAATATCACTCTACTTAGGGTTTTGTTTTAATTGATTTTAGAGAAATCAATTAGAGATTTTTTTGATGAGAGAATAATATACACTGATATTTTTATGATTTTTTAGAAAAAACAAACATTGTATTGATGAATTGATAATTCTTTTTTGCAAAATATTTTATAATCTTTAATTGCAAAAAATAGACAAATTATAAAATCTGCAATCCTGTAAAGCAGAATCGTAAAGCAATCTTTTATAAATTGTTTTATGATTTTTTGCTAGTTTTAGCAAATTCATATTGACTTCTTCTCTTGGTCGGATTTGAGTCTTATCTTGGAGAGATAAGGTGTTTTTTGGGATTTTAAAGCAGATTCAACCTATTTTTAGAGGCTTGACAGTTTGATCATAAAAGCAGTATGCTTTTTTTTGCTTTTATGCAACTTTTGAGACAGTTTGAAGCTTTTTTCCTTGAGCTTCTTTGTGAGCTTCGATTAGGGTTTCTTGAGAGTGATATCTTTAAAAAGACTTAGTATTTTTAGCTCTCCTTCTTAGTTTCCTGCTCATACACAAATTTTGAGTTGGTGAACCCTTTTGTACTCAGTTTCAGATTATGGCATTCTCCTTCAGTTGAATAAAGACAACATTCCTACTTCTCAATTTTGTGTTACTTGCAGTTTCAGTTTGATGTTATCTTGTGATTTCTATTTACAGAGTCCTTGTTATGTCCTTAGACTGTAATTCTTAATGTAGAAAGTTCAAAATACAGGTTGAGTGTTGTACTTCAAGTCAGTTTTCATGCAAATTATTTATGTATCAATTGTTCATGAGAGGTTGTGAGATATTGCATTTTTTTGAAAGCTGTTGTGAGGAGGAGATCAGAATCATCATTAAATCATTATTAGGTTTTGAAAGTCATCTGCTAGTCATAGGTTTTAGTTTCAGTCATCTTTTTATCCCTTTCCTCAGGAATTTTTTAGAATAGGATCAATCATTCGAAGAACCAGCTCACTCTAGAGATTCCTTCTTTGCTCAGATCACCCACATCTGAAGGAGGTTTCCATGTTTCGGTAGATTTTGAATGTTGCATTCAACAGTGTGGAAATCTATTGATAACAATAACCACTAGAGCCAAGTTTGTGCTTCCCGTATTTTTCTAGTCTTAGTTTTGTCATGAGGAGTATCGGTTCCAATCTCACGAGTGTCGCCAATGGCAACACCACCAAGGCAGCAGCCATTCATGCCTTTCAATGGGGGTACCCCATTAAATATACTTCAGCATAATGAAATTCTAGTTGTATCCCTTAGAGGTTTGCCATACTTCACCGAGGAAGATTACACTACACCAGTCGAGCACATCTGTGACTTAGCCACGTTATGCTCAGTACACAATATCACGTAAGAGAATGTCACGCTAAGGCTGTTAGTTGCGTCACTTAAGGGAAAAGCATTGCAGTGGTTCAGAGGCCTCGTAGCCAATTCAATCGTGACATGGGATGCGTTAGGTAATAGCTTATACCAACATTTTGTTGATAAATCTGATAATTTATCTTTATTAGAGCAGATGAGCACCATTCAGAGGGCGCCACATGAGCACTTGGCTGATTTCAACTACCGATTTTAGAGAACCTGGGACAGGATTCCTATGACGGTAAATCCCTTACCAACACACACTTTTCTATTTTATTTGAAAGCTTTGAATAGTAAAATTACAGTTATGACTCAGTTTATGGGTGGGATAATGCTTTCTAACGCCTACAATATAGCTATTAATGCTGAAAACTGCCTCATCCAAGCTAGAGACATAGCTCCTAGACCTCCTATGCCTTTGTTTCCAGAGATACAACCTCCTATTCCTGCTGCTATACCTCCTTTGGCTACTGTCCCGCCTGTTCCAGTAATAGGTTATCATAACACAACCTAAGAGGTTGCTGCCCCAACCCCAAATCTGAAGATGCAAGAGATTAAAAGCATATTAAAAACCTTCAGAAATGATCTTGTGACTATTAAAAAGCACGTTGGCCAAGAAAGTAAGCCTTATCAAGCCCATTATCAGCAAAACCAAAAAAATAGACCTGCCTTTCAAAATGATTATCAAGCCCAAAGGAGGAATTTTAACCCTAGGCCATTCCAGCCATACAATCCAAATGCAGCCAATTCGTCAAAGGAACGTGTACTGCAAAATAATGTTGCCCAGGATTGCGATTGGTGTTATCCATGCAATCAGCCCTATAACCAATCAGCGTGCGCCAATGGAATGAGAAATAAGGCTTTAATGGTTCAGAATAGCTACACTGGTTCAGAAAATGTTGCAGATCAAAATCAGGAACAACAAGATAACATAGAAGTTGCCTTGCCAAACTTGCAGAGCTTCGAATTTTGTGGCGTGAATGGCCAAGGTCAGCAAAATTCTCCTATTTCGGCTAATACCAGGTCAAAAAAGAGAGCTATGGATCCAGGACAGCAAGTTGGTAATTCACAGTAGCAGCCTGTAATCAGTAAACAACCTACGTCATCAGATGTTAACGCTGTAGTGCAGCCTAAAATTCAGATTCTGCAAAGGGGCCAAGAGATACCTAACAAGGAGCTGTCAAAAATGCACTCTCAGCCTTTGTAGAGGCAAAATGAAGCTGTTGTCACAAAAAACCAACAGAAGGTAAACTCTTCATCATTCAATATAGTTGAGCATCTCAAGAAAACCACTATCAACATGTTGATATTAGATGCTTTACATCTTCTAGGGCAGAAAAGTTTACATCAGAATGCTTTGGCTGAGTTGTTTATTTTTGGTAACGCTAGTCAAGGAGTTGTGAAGGTCGTTCTTGCTAATGACCTGGCGGATAAGAGTGAACAAAAATCAAAAGAGGTAAAGCCCCCTCCATTCTATTTAAGTCTGATCATTGGCAATAAAATTGTTCATAACTGTATGGTTGATTCTGGTGCCAGTAGTTTAGTCATGCCTAAGAGTTTAGTTGATAAGTTAGGTCTTGTTTACGAGCCTAATCCTTAGAAAGGCATAGTGCAATTAGATGGGTCTGCTGTTAAGATTGCTGGTATTATCAAGAATTTAGCTCTTACCTTGCACACATCCCCAAGTGTTTCTATTCACCAAGATATTCATGTCATAGACTTACCGCCGCACTTTTCCATTTGTCTCTCAAGGGATTTTACAGCCAAGTTGGGTGGGTTTTTGTCTTCTGATTGGTCTCATTTGTTTTTTAGAACAAGGTATGGTACGAAAGTGACCATAAAGTCCGATCCTCTTGCCAAAGACCATATCGAACCATACTCACCAAATCCTATAAACGCTAACCTCTATGCCACCTCCGCACTGGAAGAGCAAACCATGACCTTAGACTGTAGCACCAATGTAGACAATATCAATCTAGATGAATGGGCAGCCGAAGATCATAAGCTTGATCCGTTCCAGCACACAGATGAGATAGGATTAGGAGTCTATATAATTCGAGAGCCTGATAGTGATATGCCTAATCTTTGTAAAGAGGAAGAACCATCTGCAGAAAAGGGGAGTGAGCTTTGGAAGATTTACTTCGATGGTTCGAGGAGCAGTGTTGGTGTCGGGGGTGGAGCTATGTTGATATTGTCTGAAGGGGATAAATATTTTTTAGCTTGCAGATTTTCTTTCAGTTGTTCAAATAATACAATCGAGTATGAAGCGTTGGTGCATGGCCTTGAATGGGCCCGCAAACGAGGTATTAAATGCTTGCAAGTTTATGGTGATTCAGAATTGATTATAAATCAGGTCAGAAATTTAAATGCTGCCAAGAATGATTTGCTTAAGAAATATAAGCATTGTGTATGGGATTTAATGGAGGATTTTAATGCTTTTAACATCATGTTGATTCCTCGGAATCAAAATAAGCATGCTGATAGGCTCGCTGCCATAGGAGCCCAGTTTGATATTCCCAAGGAGATTCACAAAGTAGAGGTGCGACAATAAGTGAAAATAGTGGTCAAACCTTATGTACCTGATAATAACGTGAGCTAGCAGGTTTTTGATAGCGATGAGCAAATCGTCAATTTTCTGATTGCTGAAGCTGAGTTCACAGATAGAAATCAACAAAAATGGCAGCAACAATATGAGGACCAGATTGTGCAGTTGAAGACTAATAAGCTGCCAAAAGGATTGGTGACCTTGGAATCTATGTTTAACTCAGATGACCAAGTGCGCAGGGACAAGTGCATCTTGACTGTTAAAGAGGAACATTATGCAGCCATTGAAATCTTCAAAGGCAAGCTTCTCAAGCTGGGAAAGGTATGTAGTCAAGATGAACACCAAGCCTTTATTCTGTTATGTTAGAAATTTACTGATGTTTTTGCTTGGGAGTACAAAGACTTAAGAGGTTTTAACCCCGAACTAGCCCAACATACCATTGAACTTGAACCCGATGCAAAACCAATAAGACAGAAGTAGAGACCACTCAATCCCAAGGTAGAGCACCTTATGAAGGCTAAACTGAATAAGCTAGTCGAGAGTGGTATTATTTTTCCTATCAAGCACACCTCTTAGGTGTCAAATTTAGTGCCAGTTAGGAAGAAAAGTGGGGAAATTAGATTATGTGTCGATTTCCAAGATTTAAATAAATCTTCATTGAAAGACCATTACCCACTCCCTTCCATGGAGCAGAGTTTACAAGTAGTTTCTGGTTCTGACAGATTTTCTTTGCTAGATGGTTACTCAGGTTACAACCAAATTCTGGTTAAGCAAGAAGATCAGTTCAAAACAGCGTTTACAACCAAGTGGGGCATGATGGCCTACAAGAAGATGCCTTTTGGCTTATCTAATGCTGGAGCAACTTTTCAGCGTGCTATGGATATGGCCTTTCACGGCCTCATGAACAAGTTCATTCTGGTATATCTAGATGATATTACTATTTTTTCCAGAAATGCTAACAAACACCTTAATCATTTGGAGCAGATTTTTCAGAGATGTAGAGAGTTCAGAGTATCTCTCAATCCGAAGAAGTGTATATTTTCAGTGCACGAAGACAAATTGCTTGGACACATTGTTTCAAAGCAAGGTATTTCGATTGATCCCGAAAGAGTTTCTGCAATCCTTGAATTGCCATTACCAGCTCATAAGAAAGGATTTCAAAGCTTTCTTGGAAGAATAAATTTGTGAGGAGGTTCATATCGAATATCGCAGCTTTGCTGCAGCCTCTCACTTCGATGCTTAAGAAGAATATGCCATTCAGTTGGACCAAGGAAGGAAAGAGGAGCTTTGAGCAAATCAAGGAAGCACTCGTAGCTACTCCTACTCTCATTAATCCAAATTTTGACAAAGACTTTATTTTGTATGCTTTTGGAGGAATTGATACTATTTCAGCTATGTTATGCCAGCAGAACGATGAAGGCTTGGAGCAACCTGTTGCATTTTTTAGCCAAGTATTACATGATTACGAGGTAAAATATTATTTTGTTGAGAAGCATGTTTTTGCTGTTGTAAGGAGTTTAAAGAAGTTCAGGCATATGCTATCCAATAGCAAGGTTCATTTGTTGGTAGCTCATTCAACTGTTAAGGATTTTCTGCTTAACAAAGATATTAATGATAAGCGTGCTGGTTGGATTGCCAAAGTAATGGAGTTTGATGTTGATATAAAAGTAACCAAGCTCGTTAGAGGCAAAGGTTTGTGTGAACAGATTGCTGGTAATGAGGAAAACAATTTAAAAGAAGCTGCAAATACCGAAATAGTGCTAAATAATGATGTTGCATGTGCTATTCTAGCCTTTCCTGCTACTTGGTTGCAGCAAATGATGCATTATTTGCAAACTGGTGAGTGCCCCGAGGGCTTAGATAGAGCAAAACGAAGGTATTGCCGATTACAAGCCATTCCTTATGCAATCATTGATAGTATTCTTTATAGGCAAGATTTTCAAGGTATCTTATTACGTTGTATTCAACCTGATCAAGTTGACAAGCTTTTAGCGGAGTTTCATGATGGACCTTCAGGAGGTCACTTTGCTGCGAGAACAACAACTCTAAAAATTATGCGAGCTGGTTATTATGGGCCAGATTTATTTAAAGATGCTATTGCTTGGGTCAAGAAAATGTGAGAAATGTGCTTTATTTTCTGGTAAATAGAGGCTTGCACCACTGCCAATTCAAGTGGAACAACCCTTTGCCAAGTGGGGCTTAGATTTTATTGGCCCTATTAATCCGCCTTCAAGCGCGGGTCATAAGTGGATTCTTACTGCCACAGATTATTTTACAAAATGGACCAAAGTTGTTGCTTTAAAGGAAGCGAACAAGACTTCAGTTCTTAATTTCTATCAAGATCTCGTATCGATATTTGGTGTTCCAGATTCAATCATTTCTGACAATGGTTTGGCTTTTATTGGTTTGAGGATTTCTGATTGGTCTGTTAGAAATAATATTTATTTGAATACGTCTTCCAATTATTATCCACAAGGCAATGGACAGGAGAAATCTACAAATAAGAATTTGATTCAGATAATCAAGAAGACTATCGAAGATAATCAAAGGACGTGGCACGAAAAGCTGAATTTAGCTCTATGGGATGACATGATAACTCCTAAGAGGGCCACTGGTTGTTCGCCTTTTGTTTTCACTTATGGTAAAGAGGCTAAGTTACCTATTTCAATTGAGTTGCCAACTTTAAGTTATGCTAAAGAACTGGAATTGCTAAATGAACAACCTCTTGAGGTGAAGTTTGCATAGCTGGTAGAGCTCAAAGAAACTAGAAAGGAAGCTCTCAGGCAGCTGGAGATACATCAGGCTCAGATGAAGAATTCTTTTGATAAAAGGGCGAGACCACATGATTTCATTTTTAGAGATCTAGTTTTCAAGTGGAATGAATTTAAAAGCAAGCCTGGACGACATTCCAAGTTCGATGCAATGTGGGATGGGCCTTATGTGATCACAGAATGCAAGGAACACAACGCATTCCAACTTTCCAAGATGACTGGCGAGGTGCTGTCTATCCCAGTTAATGGGATCCACCTCAAGCACTGCCTCTGAGATAAGTTATCTCATAGTTAAGAAGAGTCATTTTCAAATAAGTGTGTTCCACACATTTACTTTCAGTAGTTTTGCTTTCTCTAAGCGCTGCTGCGCATTGTTCTGTTGGCCATCAGGGCCTGTTAGTTTTCTTTCAGTTCTTTTTTTTTTTCCTTGCTGATGTTGGAGTGTTGCTATTCGAGGTTTTGAGTTTCAAGAAGGGGCAGAATTGACACCGCACCCAATGGATTTTTTTAAAGCCATTGGTCTATGCTTAGCAGGAAAGCATTTAGCGGGAATCGCCAAAATGTTACTAAATTTTTTCCTCAGCTCAATTGGTGGAGCTAGCTGAACGTTGTTATATCTTAAGGTGAAATTGCAGATTATGTTTGAGTGCTATTTTGCATTTTTATCATTATTCATTAAGTGACAGTGGTGCATTTAAAGGAAGAATCAGAATTTCAGAGTGCTATTCAAATGTTCCAGAATTAAATGAAGTACAAATTGAGCATATAAATAACAGAGTATTTTAGAATGCTTTCATTTATTTCATGGAATAGTTCATATTTACATAGCTTCATTTGATTGCAAGAATCATAATGATATTACAACATTGCATTGAAATGCATTTTATTTTCAAATGAAAAGCATAAAGATGAAATCAAATATCCACACAAGCCGAGGATGTGACTGTCACAATGCACCATTAATAGTACACTACACTATGGAAGATGCGAAAGAAAAATCATATAAGTAAACGACATAATCATCATTGCCTGTTTTGGCCGATGGTCGATGCTGAATAGTGCACCTTTGTCTGCTCAAGCTCTGATTGACTTGTAAGAGAAAGAGGGGGATGTCAGAGGCTCTGATTATGAATAAACCTATATGAGTCACCATCAATAGTGCAGCCTACTATTAATCATACACTGAAGCAATCAGAGAAGTACAAAAGAAATGAGCTGAAGGAGAAACATCAACATGATCATCATATTCCTTTTTTTATGCTAACATTGTTTTTTTCTTTGTGCAGGTATAGGGAAAATCATGAAGCTGATCATTATTTGAAGACCGAGCATGTGGAGAAAAACGGGCTCCCACAAGGGTAGAGCTCGGCATGCTGCCCTTATTCATTATAAATGAGCTGATTGAAGGATTACATCATCATACATTCATCAAAAGAAGTGATATACAACTAAAAGAGTAAACAAAATTATCTATCAAGCTATTAAACCAACTATGCATTCATAACAATCAGGTGGAATGCTTTCTGAAAGCTACAGGTGAACAATGAGTTTAACTTGCTCAATTAATTCAACTGAGTACCATTATGTCAAACATTGTTGTATAGTTCACGTTCTGTGTTATTTGTTCATCATGATCATATATGTCATGCAAGCTATAGTTCATCAGTGTTCTTTTCACAGCCAAGGATAGTTAACAGGCATACATTATGCCTTAATAAAGAGTTTTGTTTCAATTTTCATCACAAAAGAGAGCAGATTTAAAGAACAGTTTGTTAAGAGGAACATAAAAATGCATGAAGAGTGCCAGACTTAAGCAGTACCATCATTCATATGGTGTTACAATCAAGACTCAATCTGGTGGCTGACAGTGAGATGTAATAACCCGAGTGTCTGAATCTAATGTATTTGTTAAGGAAAAGATACAGCAGGGACAACCCGTTCACTTTGGCTGAGATGATGCTTCAAATATAATTATGTATCAATGTTTGGCGAAGGACATCAATCAAAGTATGATGTCCATTCAAAATTATCTTCAAGGAGTTACAAGCATCAATCAAGATAGATATGAACAGATTTGGCAAAGATTCAGGTATACAAGATTCATTTTCAAATTAAACAAGTTTACAAAAGCATGAGAGTTCAAAACATAGCTTGTCAATGATGCTTGAAGTGTGAACAAAGGGCGCAAGAGGTGCCTTTAGAATCTAGATATGTAAAGTTTTAGGCAACGAGAGATCAAAGGAGTATCAAGTTTTCAATGCGATACAAACAAGATGTGTGCATACCCAGGAGAGGGTCTTGTTAAAGACAAAATTTATACAACATTTCCATGAAGAAAGCTAAGAAAGGTGGAAATATCATGTGAATCGGGTTCAGATTTTTACACATACAGTTTTGTTGTTTTCTCATATACTCACAAGTGTTTTCAAATTTACATATGGAGATCACAGTTTTCAGAAAATATATGGACCTCTAAATAAATTCAGTATTTCCTCATTATTGTTTTGTTTACCCACTTTGGGGTTTCGGGTCAAGTATTCAATTTTCATTATTTTCAATCAACCCATATGGATATTCTTTCTCAGGATGATAGGTTAAATGTGTTATCATACGGGAGTTTTCAGACAATGCTTAGTTTTCCTCTAAATATCAAGCACTTATATGGAGGAGATTAAAAGACACAGGAATATCAACGAAAAGCATCGTGGGTCGAGCTCATAACTTGAAAAAAAAAAGATGAATATACAGAGTACCCGCATTTGGGGTTTGGTTTTAAACACATAAATTGTAACTTTCAGAGCTAACCCATATGGGGTTTTTACATAAAATAGCAAAGACATAAAAATGCGAATTTCCTTTGGTGGGTTGAGTTTCAGAATAATCAAAACACAGTTTTATTCAAATTCTCATGATACCCATATGCGGGTATGCCCTCAAATATACAAGAAGGTGAATTTCCTATTTTGGGTCGAGCCCGAAACCTCTAAATAATGCTTTCTATGATACATATCTGGCGGCCTGTACATGGCCATAGAATCTTAAGTGAAGGTGGTCGAGCTTTTTGAAGGAGAAAATATATATTTTAAACGTAACTCACCAGTTCATATTTGTGGGAGAGCACGTTGGCCGTGGCCAAAATATCCATTATTAAGTGCCAAACTGGAAGGTTTTTATCATGGCAGCCAGAGAAAGACACCAGGAGCCCAAGCTCGAGGTTCAAGCCTTTCAAATGAGCACAAAGAGTATAAGGAAACACATTAGAGGTTGTGTTGGCCGTGGCGACAAGAGCAGAAAGTGCACAAGTGAGGTCACAAAAGTTACAGACCAGGGAACTTACCTGATGTGTTGTGTAGAGGAAGACAAAACCCGCCAACGAAGCTCTCTCAGAGAGCTCTCAGATAAAGATTCGAGCTTGTGCAATACCAGTCAAGAAGTAGTCACAAGCAAGTGTAAAAAGAAAGTCAGAGAAAACAACAATGAGTAGGCCGTGGCCTTATAAACTCTTATGGCTTCAAGAATGGAGTAAGAGCTACAATAACAGACAAAACAAGCTTACCCAGATGGAGTGTCGACTATCAGAAGGAAAAACCGAAGATTCTCAAAGCACACAAGCTCAGATTCAACTCAATCATGGCGGCGCTATTCCTTCAGGAAGAGCTCATTTTTTCTTTCTCAAGTGATGACTGCAAATGAAATGATTTAGGGGGTTTGACCATCTTTTTCTCATGCCCTAATTCGAGCCACTTTATGATTATCCATAATATTTGCAATTGAAAATAGCACATGGGGAAATTCGAATGGGATAATCCTTGCATTATAATTTAATCAAAGTCTGAAGCTAATGTTGGAGGCGAATTCATATGCCTAGGTCAATGTGTTAAGTCTTTAGGACTTATATTTTGTGCCTTAGGAAAAATTAAAGACTTGAATACCTTATGCTATTGCTTTGAGAGAAAACAATGAGGGTATAATGGTAAATATCTTATGACTTAGGTTAATATCACTCTACTTAGGATTTTGTTTTAATTGATTTTAGAGAAATCAATTAGAGATTTTTTTTTATGAGAGAATAATATACACTGATAATTTTATGATTTTTAGAAAAATCAAACATTGTATTGATGAATTGATAATTCTTTTTTGCAAAAGATTTTATAATCTTTAATTGCAAAAAATAGACAAATTATAAAATCTGCAATCTTGTAAAGCAGAATCGTAAAGCAATCTTTTATAAATTTTTTTATGATTTCTTGCTATTTTTAGCAGATTCATATTGACTTCTTCTCTTGGTCGGATTTGAGTCTTATCTTGGAGAGATAAGGTGTTTTTTGGGATTTTAATGCAGATTTAGCCTATTTTTAGAGGCTTGACAGTTTGATCATAAAAGTAGTATTCTTTTTTTTTGCTTTAATGCAATTTTTGAGACAGTTTGAAGCTTTTTTCCTTGAGCTTCTTTGTGAGCTCGGATTAGGGTTTCTTAAGAGTGATATCTTTAAAAATACTTAGTCTTTTTAGCTCTCCTTCTCAATTCAGATTTTAGTTCCTGCTCATACACAAATTTTGAGTTGGTGAACCCTTTTGTACTCAGTTTCAGATTATGGCATTCTCCTTCAGTTGAATAAAGACAACATTCCTACTTCTCGATTCTGTGTTTACTTGCAATTTCAGTTTGATGTTATCTTGTGATTTCTGTTTACAGAGTCCTTGTTATGTCCTTAGACTATAATTCTTAATGCAGAAAGTTCAAAATACAGGTTACATGTTGTACTTCAAGTCAAGTTTTCATGCAAATTATTTATGTATCAATTGTTCATGAGAGGTTGTGAGATATTGCATTTTTTTGAATGCTGTTGTGAGGAAGAGATCAGAATCATCATTAAATTATTATCAGGTTTTGAAAGTCATATGTTAGTCATAGGTTTTAGTTTCAGTCATCTTTTTATCCCTTTCCTCAGGAATTTTTTAGAATAGGATCAATCATTCGAAGAACTGGCTCACTCTGGAGATTCCTTCTTCTCTCAGATCACCCACATCTGAAGGAGGTTTCCATGTTTCGATAGATTGTTGAATGTTGCATTCAACTGTGTGCAAATCTATTGATAACAATAACCACTAGAGCCAAGTTTGTGCTGCCTGTGTTTTTCTAGTGTTGCCTTTGTTGCCTTCGATGTGTCGGGAAGCCTATAAAAAGTTTGAAATATGTTAGATTATGTAAAAAGAAAGAGTAATCAGTATATAATTACATTTTTTATAGTATCACATACCTTCCTTGGCCCGGTGGTGTCTTTCCTTTTTTTCTTTTCAGCCTTCTCCTTTCCATCCGATACTAGGTCCTTCCACTCCCTCTCCAGAATCATGGGGGGACGCTCATACTTTTTGTTCTTCTCTAAATGTGACCTATATTGGTCCCTCACATACTTTAGATAGGTACCAGCTTTCTTAAGGACCTTGGTTTGGTTGAATGTTTTATCACTGAACAACACAACTAAATGGTTAATGAGCTCATCTTTTAAATCTTGATTTTGGGCATTCCACTGTGTACGTATGGTGGCCCCAAAGAGCTCCAATGTAATATCACTTAGATGTTTATAAAAAACATCATTTCCTACAAAATGATCATGGGATCAATAGTCTAAAAAGAGCGATCAATAAGTAAATTTCAATTGGATTATATATAATTATAATAAAAACATATTAAAGTACTTGGGACCTTCTCTATCTTTATGGGAACAAAATCCTCGGTCACCACAAATGTGACCGGAAATGTTCTTGTACTAGTAATATGGGAAGATCCAGGAAATGCTGCTAAAACATCACCAGTACTCGTGGCCTTTGCATCCCCAGGTACATGTCCTGACACATGTTTTGACATGTGTTCGCTACCAGAGGGTGCATTAACGGATGCCTACATGGTATGTGTTTCCGACATTTCAAACGACAATATAGGCACGAATGATGGGGTCAGATGATGTGATGTATGCGCAGGAAGATCAAGATGGACACTTTTACCAACCCCTACTCCTCAAGCAGCACTTGCAGTACCTTGATCATGGCCAGGAGCATCATGAGGAGGCAAATAATCCTGTAAAAACAACACATATTTTAGTTCATGAAATAAAAGAGTACGAAATATAAAACCATGAATGAACTTATGTTATAATTAAATACCTTATGACAACTTACTTGCAAGTTTTGTGATCTCTCAGTTAATATTTTAACCCTCTCTCTTATCTCATTTGTTTGAGGCACTATGAATATCAACTTAACGATTTCTGCATTGCATTTTTTTGGATCTTCCTTATCATATCGAGAGGATTTGCTGAATAAGTGATGTCATCATCACAAAATATTGACTGCACCTCACTGAGGATGCACTCCTCTACTGCTGGTGCCTTTCCCCGATCAGTCGACTGCAACAAGAATATTAAAAACATTATCAAAATTAACCTAATAAACTTATGAAAAAAACATAATAATAAAACATTTTGCTCGTATCTAATTTGTACAATTATAATGAGGTAAACCTGTCAGGTAGAAGCGCTTGAAGATACATTACGATCTATGCTCTGGGCCAGAGCCTTCTCCATACGATCAATGTCCCGCTATGAAAAAAATTAAATATAAAAAAATATTACCGAAATGAAACCAATAGACTTGAGAAAAAAATATAAGAAAATGGTATATTGGAGTCATTAATTGGAGGTTGGGTAAAATGGTAAATAGTACGTACCACCCCCATAGTAACTATGTTAGTTACTAAGCGATTCAAATTGTAATCAATTAGCAACTCTTCCCCTGCAGCTATTGATTTTATCGCACCTAAGAATACATGGTTTCCCTCACGTGCCTCGAATATGCAATTGGGTTGCTTATTTGTTGACCCAGATCATGTACTGTTTATAAACCCTGCAATATTCCCTGATGCTTTTGGCCTTCCGTCAATATACATAGCCACTCCTTTATTTTGATCCTTATCTTTTAGTTGTATATAATTTGCTGAGAGTCCATACCTACACATACTTTGTGTATATCAAACCAGTTGCATCCAATCTTTGGAACTATAACAAGGTCCAACATACTCCATCAATTCAGTAACTTTTTCGTAACAGGCCTTTATGCCGTCCATACAAAATAGGCCCAAACCATGTAATGACGATGGTGTTATGCGATATATCCTCTCGTTGACACAAAAATCAGTGTTTATTGGAGGAAGTTCCTTGGGTACCCATTGTTTCCGTAGATGTTTGTACCTCAAGGGCACCTCGACATCACCTATGCTCTCATCATCATAAGAACATGACCCCCTTCAGCAAGAAAAAATTCCATGCGTTTATAAATTTTCTTCTAATCTTTTGACCTCTAGTTGATCTCCCTCTTTTAGACATACTACATGTCTCGCTTTCCTCTTCTCTTCCTGAATTTCCCTCGCTCGAGGAAGAGAGATCTGAAAAATTCCTATTTGGTGGTACCTGCACTCATAAGGATGTTGGATGAAGTTATTTAATGGTGATGTGATCCCAAGGTGACATTATGATTAATCTATCATTTCATTGCTAGAATTTCACAGGTTATAAGGTAATCAAGTCTTGATAGATTGCAAGTTATTGTTACTACCGTCCAAATGTGTCCATCACAAATCAAATCTACTTAATGTTTTAACTCCCAAACTTTGTAACAAGTGTTAAATGTGACTATGGTCCACCAAGCACACAACCAAGGCTCCCAAATGTGGCTCTAATTGTAATCAAAGGATCCTTTTTCTCTTCATTCAAGTAAATAAACTTGAAGGGAAACACCACCAAGTGGTTTATTGGACACCTACATGACTAAAAATAGTAGAAAATTTACATTTAATTTCCATATGTCTAAGTGGTTAATGAGGAGGGAGTGTGTACTAGGCCTGGTTAAGTCATCATAAGTTTATGCTTTGTCAATAATTTTTTTTTAAGTCATATTAAATCTTCCTATGTCTAATTGCTAGGAGACTTTTGGTATGTTTTAAGGTAGGATGATTGATGAAAAAGCCCAAAGAGCCTTTCTCCATGGTATCTAGGTACAAATAGCAGCGGTCTTCTCTTATATGTGTTACATATTTTTCGCCTCAGCTCAAATGGAGGAGCTGGCTGATTGTTTTTCAACAATAACTGGAATTGCAGATTGTTTTTAAATGTTGTTTTGCATTACTTTGTGCATTGAGTAACGGTTATACATTTAAAAAGTTATGAATTTGTAGAGTGCCATTCAGATGTTGCAGTTTTAAAGGAAATGCATAATTGAGTACATAAGCAAAACAACATTTTAGATCCTTTTATTCATTTCGAAAAGAACTCATATTTTTACTAGGCTTAATTTGATTTCACAATCAAAATAGTATTACAACATTGCATGAGATGCATTTTTCTTTTCAGCTGAAAAGCAAAAATTGACATCAAGGATCCACACAAGCCGTGGTATAACTATAACTATTCCAATATATTTCTAATAGCACAATGCACTACTGAAGATGCGAAAGGAGAACATATAAGCAACAACATAATCATCATTGCCTGATTATCGACGCTTGATGTTGAATGGTGCACCTCGTCATCTCGAGCTTCATCGACCTGTAAGAGGAAAAGAGGGGTGTCAGTGGCTCTGACTATGACATAACTCATATGATGGACCTACAATAGTACAATATACTATTAGCAATGCATTGAAACAATCAAATTCAATCAAATGCAGTATGAAAGAAGTGAGCTGAAGGAGAAGTATCAACATCATAATCAACATGTTCTATTTTTTATGCTAACATTGTTTGCTTCCTTGTGCAGGTATAGGTTAAGTCATGAATCTGAATATTGTTTGAAGACCAAGCATGTGGAGTAAAACAGGCTCCCACAAGGGTAGAGCCCGGCATGTTGCCCTATGCGTTAAATGGGTTGTTTTTGAAGGATATTTCATCATATACATCAAACAAAATGAACTACAACTGAAAGAGTAAAACGGAGTTATCTATCAAGTAACGAAACCAACTGTGCATTCATAATGATCAACATTTCTTTCTGAAGGCTACAGGTGAACAGTGAGTTTAGTTCACTTAAGGAATTTAACAGAATGCATTTGCATCAGAAATTGCTGAATTACTTCATTTTCTATGCTGATTATAATCATATGTCATGTGAGTTTCAATTCATTATTTCTCTTTTGGATAGTGAACATGCATACATATGCCTTAATGTTTTGTTCTGATTTTCATCATCAAAGAGAACAGTTTCTGAGAGCAGTTTGTGCAGTGAAATATAAAAATGCATGAAGAGTACCATGTTGCTCATAAGAATAGACACAGACAGTGCATTTGAAGTGTTGAATGAATCTCTAGTTCTGAGTTGACTAGTAAAGAAATATTGCATTATCAACAGTAATAACAAAGAGATCATTTCAGGATAATAGGGGAAGAGTAAGTCTTTTCTTTCCAAAATAAGTTCTGAGTTGTTAAGCTATACATATGAGCTAGTGAGCAGCATGTGATCATGAGGTTACGATGTTTTGATTTGGTTTCCCTATGGAGTTGAGGAATAGGAGTTAGGAGTGCCATGATAAGGTTAAGGAGTGTCAGAAAGACATTAAAATACAGGCAGAATTCAAACAGGGAGATCCTTTTCTTCTCAATGAACAAACACACAAGTTGTTGTTATTCCATCATGCTCTTATATATTTTTGAAGACATTTTTTAATCAAGCAACAGTGATACAATGAGTGGCTCTTTTTCAAGATGTACAGTATGCTAATGAGGTTAAAGTAAAGACAAACATTTAAGGTATCTTTTGTTACAGAGGGGAACAACTATTGTGTTTACAGTGAGTTAGCATAGATACAGTATATTTAAGAGGTCATTCCCTTCACAATGCATGAGTATAGCCATGCTGGAGGTAATAACAAAATTCAATACTTTAAAGGCCAGAATTTGCAATATCGTTGGATTTACTGATCTTTTATATTTTAGGAAAATATTGCATGACAGAGGTACTTTTGTTATATCTTCAAGGAGTTATAAGTGTCAAGCAAGTGAGCTTTCTAGGGCATGAAAGGAGGGCAAGCAATTTCTGTTATTAAGAAGAGGTTATGAGGTGTCGGTTATGACTAGGAAGAGAGGACTAGGTACAATCCATTATGATTCAATGGTTAAACATAAGGACTAAAATAGGCAAGTAACAGTTTTCTTTGGATCAAATTTTGTTTTTTTTTATCTTAACCATGTTAGGTTCTATCTCAGTGGAGGTGGCATGAGTTCATTGTCCAAATAATGCAGAATGCGGATTAAAGGAGTCTGAATGCTTAAAGGAGCTCACAGCAGAATATAGATTAACACTGTTTTGATCTAAACCATGAGTATACATTTCTGAAAGAAGATCTGAAAGCAAACATCAAATGCCAATATTGGTTTTCTGAAGGTGCTACAATTCTATGGTAAGAAAAGATGAACAGCTGTTACCCACATGTGGGTTTGTCTCTAAAATATAGTAAACATGATAATCTATGATACCCATATGGGCTTTATTTTAAAACAGCATTTAATTACAAAGTAGGAAAATTTTTGTGCTTCTTCTAGCCTCAAAGTAGAAAGAATACAGCTTTCATATGATTTTCACAATGACCACAAAGAAGTAACAGGAATAAATGCAATGAACTGATGGTTGAGTTCTGAAGAGAAACAAAATAGAGATATTTTCTTCAAAATATGCAAACATTTGCTTCAGGACTACGAAATAAAACTATGCTCAGTTATTCAGGGTACCCAATGTGGGTTTTCATACAAGGTACAGAAAATGTGGTACTCTACAATACCCATTTTGGGTTTTGCATTCAAAAGTAGTTTGACCACAACTTGTGAAGATTTTATGCTAGTTCGAGCTTCAAAAGAGAATCAAATGCATTTTCTTTTAATAATTCAAAAGGCCCATTTCCAGTTTAGAGAATGCAGTTTCCTTTAAGGATTTCAAGTACCCAGCTTCATTTTAACCTCAAAATCTAAAGGAGATAGCTACAGAAATACCCATGTGAGATCTTGATTTAAAAGACAAGAATATACAACAAATGTGAGCTCTCAGATTTTAGTCAAAATACAGAAGGAGGGTAATGCAGAATTATTGAAATTTCTTTAATACCCATACGCAAAAATATTATTAAATCAACATAATGGAAATTTACTGTTCTGGGTCAAGTCCAAAAGTAAAGAAATTGTTTCTTATAGTGCTCTTTTGGCATGGCCTGAACATGGCCAGAAGTTCATGAGATAAAGAAAGCCTTTTAGGGTTTCTACAGAGCAAAGAAAATTACTAGCTTAAATTTTGGATATAGTCTAAAGTCGTGGCCATAGCTTTCTCTTTAGTTTCCCAAGGCATGATTTCGAGTTTCGAAGAGTGGCCAAGCTCTTATGATAAGAATGTTACACAACAGTGAGCACGAGAAGCACACAAAAGATTCAGAATAAAGACATCAGAGTGAGTTCACCATGGCCTCAGGGCCAAAATAGAGATTACAAAAAACATTAACTAAGGCTTACCTCTGCACAGTAAAGAAAAACCAGAGCACAAGTCGAGCTTTCATGGAGTGGAAGTCGAGCTTGAACTCATAATGGAATGGAGAAATCAAGGTAAGAGAAAGTCAGAAATGAATAGGTCGCGCCCTCAGGGCTTGTTGATATTCAAAATAATGAAGTAGAAAAGCTATTTTGCCATGAAAGGAGGCTCACCCACTGGAGGAGACTTAGTTATTTGAAGCATGAGGAGGGTTACTAAAGCACACAACCTCGAATTCGACATCATCATGGTGGCAGATTTCATTTAGACAGAGTTTCCTTCTTCTCAAGTCACGGGTGAAATGAATGATAATTAGGGTTTGACCCTATTTCCTTATGCCTAATTCGAATATCATCATCATCCAGAATGTTTGGTTTTGAGCATATGTCAAAATTCAAAGAGGGGTCAAAATTTTAATTTTATGCCTTATGTTTTTCAAAGTCTAAGTTTAATATTAGAGGGAGGCTGAAATCAATATGTCTAGGTTGATATTAAGTCTTTAAGGCTTATATTTTGGGGCTTAACAAAATAAGGGTTGAAGAATGCCTTACCCTATATTTTGTTTTGATTAGCTTAAGGAAAATCAATAATTTATCATATCATTTAGGGTTTGCATTCTCCTTGAAGGTTAATGATCATTTTAGGGTTTTATTTGTTTTATTGATTTTAAAGAAATCAATGAGAAGTTTTGATAAAAGGAAGATTATGTAATATGTTTTTTATGATTTTTTGAGAAAATCATAATGATATCTTGGAGAAATAAGGAGTTCTTTCTTTTTGCAAAAGATTTCCAAATCTTTGAATTGCAAAAATAAGGCAAATTGTAAAAATCTGCATCTTGTAAAGCAAAAGCATAAAAGCGATATTTTATAAACTGCTTTATGTTTTCTTGCTATTTTTAGCAGATCTTTGACTGACTTTTCTTCTTGGTCAGATTTCATACTTGTCTTGGAGAGATAAGGTGTTTTTTGTGCTTTTAAAGCAGATTTAGCCTAGTTTTAGAGGCTTGACAGGTTCATCATAAAAGCATTGTGCTTTTTTCTACTTTTAAGCAGTTTTTTGAGTTTGTTTGAAGCCTTTTTTCCTTGAGCTTTTTCTGAGCTCGGATTAGGGTTTCCTTAAGAGTTTTTTTGATAGATTTAGTCTTTCAACTCTCCAGTCTCAGCAGTTCAGATCAGAGTTTCTTGCCCTTACTCATTTTGGGGAGCTTGTAAACCTTTTTTGATACTCAGTTTGGACAGATTGACACTCTTCCAATTTTAATAGAGCAGTAGATTTCTCCTTCTTATTTTCTGTCTCAAATTTTGTAATGGCAATCTGATATACTTGTGTTTTCAAATTGGAATCCTTTTATGTCTTGCTATTATAGGTTGTGTTTCAAAATTACATGTTTCAGGTTGCATGTTGTATTTGTTTTTCGAGATCTTCATGCAAATCACTGATGGGATATGTGCCAATGAGATTGTGAGGATTATTGCAATAGAGAAGTTGTTATGAGTGGTTAGGTCTGAATTCTTATAAGTTTGGTGAATCATCTTTTAGAAATAGGTTTTTATGTTCAGTTATTCTTCATCCCTTTCCTCAGAAGCTGTTTTAGAATAGAATTCATCATTCGGAGAACCAGCTCACTCTGGAGGTTCCTTTTTCACGTAAGATCACCCACATCTGAAAGAGGTTTCCATGTTTCAGTAGTTTGCTAAATACTGCATTCAACAGGGTGCAAAACTATTGATAACAGTTTTTGGCACACCCGGTGGGACATCTAAAAGAAACTTTCAGAGTATTTAATATTTCAATTTTCTGTTTGGTGTATGCAACAATTTTTTTTAGCCTTCTGGAGGCTTTCAATATACCTGGCAACTCTGGTTCTATTTTCTGCATGTTAGTATAGCCCGCGCATGAGAAATATTCAAACAAGATAAAGTTCAAAACCTTTCAAGTATCAGGAGATGTCCCCATCACGAAGGAGAGGCAGGACATCAAGAAGGCTTTTTGAAGCCCCTACAAGATCAAAGTCGATGCCTCCCAGTTTTGGTGCTCTAGTTCTATCACCTGGTGTACCAATACCAATCTCGCAAGTACCACCAATGGTAGCACCACCGAGGCAGCATCCGTTTGCACCCTTTAATGGAGGCAGTCCATTAGATATTGCCCAACATGATGATATTTCAGTTGAAGCCCTTCAAGGATTACCATATTTCACCAGAGAAGACTACACCACACTAGTTGAACACATCCGTGACGTAGCCATGTTATGTTCAGTACATAATATTACTCAAGAGAATGTTGCTCTAAAGCTGCTAGCTGCTTCACTCAAGGGAAAAGCACTATAGTGGTTTAGAGGTCTCGCTGCAAATTCAATCAGAACATGGGACGCTCTAGGTAGTGGTCTATACATGCACTTTGTGGATAAATCTGACAACTTATCTTTGTTAGAGCAGTTGAGTACCATTCAAAGGGCGCCGCATGAACACTTGGCAGATTTCAACTACAGATTTCAGAGGACTTGGGATAGAATCCTGGCAGTGGTAAAACCCTTACCAGCACATGCATTTTTGTTTTATCTGAAGGCTTTGAATAGTAAGATTACTGTCATGACTCAGTCTATGGGTGGTTTAACGCTTCCAAATGCTTATAACATTGCTATTAATGCTGAAAATTACCTTATTCAAGCTGGAGATATAGCTCCTAGACCCCCCATGCCCTTGTTTTAAATATGTTCACTATATTCCATCAATGCTTATACCTCTTTGGCTATCAGTCTCCGCCAGCCTAAAGACTAGTATATCATGGCATAAAATTCATTAGTCAGCTGCCCCCAAAATTTCAAACTTAAAATGCAGGAGCTAAAAAACATATTAAAGACCATCGGGAATGACCTTGTGACTATTAAGAAGCATGTTGGCTAAGAACATAAGCCTTATCAAGCCCCATATCAGAAAAACCAGCAAAACAGTCCCGTTTTCCAAGGTGATTATCAAGCCCAAAGAAGGAATTTTAACCCTCGGCCATTCCAGCCATACAATCCAAACACAACCAGCACGTCAAAAGAGCTTGTGCCGCAAAACAATGTCACTCAAGATTGTGACTAGTGCTACCCATGTAATGAACCCCACAACCAATCGGCTTGCGCCCACAAAGTGAGGAATCAAGCTTTAATGGTGCAGAATATATATGCTGCTTTGGAACATGTTGCAGATCAGAATCAAGAACAACAAGATAATTTAGAAGTTTCCTTGCTGAATTGGTAGAGCTTCGAATTATGTGGCATGAATGGCCAAGACTGGCAAGATTCTCCTATTTCGGCTAATACCAGGTCTAAAAAATGAGCTATGGATCTAAGACAGCAAGCTGGAAGTGCACAATAGCAACCTACTATTAGTACTCAGCCTATTTCAAAAGTTAACACTGCCACTCAACCTAAAATGCAAATTCTGCAAATGGGGCAGGAAATACCTAACAAGGAGCTATCAAAAACACATTCTCAGCCTGCGTAGAAGCAAAATGAAGTTGCTATTACAAAAAACTAGCAGAAGGTAAATGTTTCATCCTTCAATATCATTGAGCATCTTAAGAAAACTACTGTCAATATGTCAATATTAGACGCTCTGTAGCTTCCAGGACAAAAAAGCTTACTGCAGGATGCATTAGCTGAATTGTCTATTTCTGACAACACCAATCAAGGAGTTATGAAGGTTGTGTTGGCTAATGACTTGGAGGAGAAAAGTGGGCAGAAGGCAAAAGAGGTAAAACCCCCTCCGTTTTATTTAATTCTGATCATAGGTGATAAAATTGTGCATAATTGTATGGTCGACTTTGGTGCCAGTAGTTCAGTCATGCCTAAAAGTTTAGCCGACAAATTAGGTCTTGTTTATGAGCCTAACCCTCAGAAAGGCATAGTGCAATTAGATGGGTCTGCTATCAAAACTGCTAGCATAATAAGAAATTTAGCTCTTACCTTGCATGCATCCCCGAGTTTCACTATTCACCAAGATATTCATGTTATTGACTTACCGCCGCACTTCGCCATTTGTTTATGACGAGTTTTTGTCTTCTGATTGGTCTCATCTATTTTTTAGAACAAGGTACGGTACGAAAGTGACCATTAAGTCTAAGCCTCTCGCTAAAGACCATATCGAACCATACTCCCCAAGCCCTATAAATGCTAATCTCTATGCCACCTCTACAATGGAGGAGCAAACCATGACCTCAGACTGTAGCACCCAAGGAGACTACATCAGTCTAGATGAATGGGAAGCCAAAGATCACGAGCTTGATCCATTCCAGAACATAGATGAGGTAGGTTTAGGAGTTTATATGATTCACGAGTCTAATTGTGACATGCCTAATCTTTGCAAAGAAGATGGACCATTTTCAGGAAAAGATAGTGAGTTGTGGAAACTTTATTTTGATGGTTCGAGGAGTAGTGTTGGTGTCAGAGGTGGAGCTATGTTGATATCGCCCGAAGGAGATAAGTATTATTCAGCTTGCAGATTTGCTTTTAGCTGTTCAAATAATACAACTGAGTATGAAGCATTGGTACATGGCCTTGAGTGGGCCCACCAAAGAGGTATTACATGCTTGCAAGTTTATGGAGATTCAGAGTTGATTGTGAATCAGTTCAAAAATTTAAATGCTACAAAAAATGATTTTCTTAAGAAATACAAGCACCGTGTATGGGATTTGATGGAAGATTTTAATATTTTAATATCATGTTGATTCCTCAAAATCAAAATAAGCATGCTGACAGACTTGCTGCCATAGGAGCTTAGTTTGACATTCCCAAAGAAATCCATAAGGTAGAAGCATGTCAGTACGTGAAAATAGTAATCAGACCTTCTGTACCTGATAATAATGTGAGTTGGCAGATTTTTGACAGCGATGAGCAAATCGTGAATTTTCTGATTGCTGAAGCTGAGTTTGTAGATGGAAATCAGCAAAAATGGCAACAACAGTATGAAGACCAGATTGTGCAATTAAAGACTAATAAGCTGCCAAAAGGTTTGGTGACGTTAGAATTTGTCTTTAATTTAGATGATCAAGTTCGGAAGGACAAGTGCAGCTTAACAGTTAAAGAGGAACATTATTCAGCTATTGAAATTTTCAAAGGCAAGCTTCTCAAGCTGGGTAAGTTGTGCAGTCAAGAGGAGCAACAAGCTTTCATTTTGTTATGTAAAAAATTTAGTGATGTTTTTGCTTGGGAATACAAAGATTTAAGAGGTTTTAACCCTGATTTAGCACAGCATACCATCGAGCTTGAGCTCGATGCAAAACCAGTAAGGCAAAAGCAAAGACCACTTAATCCTAAGTTGGAACACCTCATGAAGGCTGAACTGAACAAGCTAGTTGAAAGCGGTATCATTTTTCCTATCAAGCACACCTCTTGGGTGTTGAATTTAGTGCCATTCAGGAAGAAGAGTGGAGAAATCAGACTTTGCGTCGATTTCGAGATCTGAATAGAGTGTCCTTGAAAGACCATTACCCACTCCCTTCTATGGAGCAAATTTTACAAGTAGTTTCTGGTTCTGACAGATTTTTCTTGTTAGATGGCTACTCAAGTTATAACCAGATTCTGGTTAAGCAAGAGGATCAGTTTAAAACAACATTCACAACCAAGTGGGGCACAATGGCCTACAAGAAGATGCCTTTAAACATCAAATGTTGGAGCTACTTTCCGGTGCTATGGATATGGCCTTTCCGACCTCCCTTGAACAAGTTTGTTTGGTATATTTAGATGATATAATATTTTTTCCAGAAATGCTAGCTGAACACTTGAATCACTTGGAATAGATTTTTGAGAGGTGTAGAGGAGTTCGAGTGTCCCTCAATCCGAAGAAGTGTATCTTTTTGGTGCATGAAGGAAAATTGTTGGGACACATTGTCTCAAAACAAGGTATTTCAATCGATCCTGAAAGAGTTTCTACAATCCTCAAATTGCCATTACCAGCCCATAAGAAAGGCTTGCAAAGCTTTCTTAGGAGAATAAATTTTGTAAGGAGGTTTATACCAAATATCGCAACTTTGCTGCAACCTCTCACTTCTATGCTGAAGAAGAACATGCCATTCAGTTGGACCAAGGAAGGCAAGAGGAGTTCCGAGCAGATCAAAGAGGCGCTCACAGCCGCTCCTACTCTCATTAATCCAAACTTTGACAAATATTTCATTTTGTATGCTTACGGAGGAGTGGATACAGTTTTAGCCATGTTATGCCAGCAAAACGAGGAAGGCTTAGAACAGCTTGTTGCGTTTTTTAGCCAAGTTTTGCATGATTATGAGGTAAAGTACTCTTTTGTGGAGAAACATGTTTTTGTTGTTGTAAGAAGCTTGAAGAAATTTAGACACATGCTGTCCAACAGCAAGGTTCATTTATTAGTGGCTCATTCAACTGTCAAGGATTTTCTGCTTAATAAAGATACTAATGATGAGTGTGATGGTTGGATCACTAAAGTAATGGAGTTTGATGTTGATATAAAAGTAACCAAGCTCGTTAGAGGCAAAGGTTTGTTCGAGCAAATTGTTGGAAGTGAAAACACTAGGTTAAAAGAGGCTGCAAATACAGAAATGGTATTAAATAATGATGTCTTAAGTGTTGTTCAAGCACCTCTTGCTACATGGTTGCAGCAAATGATACATTATCTGCAAACTGGCGAATGCACCGAAGGCTTGGACAAAGCAAAAAGAAGGTACTATAGATTACAGGCCATCCCTTATGTAGTTATTGATGGTGTTCTCTATAGAAGAGATTTCTAAGGTGTTTTGTTACGTTGCATTCAGCCTAATCAAGTTGACAAGTTGCTGGCAGAGTTTCATGATGGACCTTCTAGAGGTCACTTTGCTGCAAGAACAATAGCTCTGAAAAATTATGAGAGCTAGTTATTATTGGCTAGATCTGTTTAAATATGCTATTGCATGGGTCAAAAAATGTGAGAAATGTGCATTATTTGCTGGTAAACAAAGGCTTGCACCGCTGCCCCTGCACCTAATTCGGGTAGAACAGCCCTTTGCTAAATGGGGCTTGGATTTCATTTGCCCTATAAACCCACCTTTGAGTGCAGGTCATAAGTGGATTCTTACTGCCACAAATTATTTTACAAAGTGGATCGAAGCTATTGCTTTAAAGTAAGCAAATGAGACTTTAGTGCTTAATTTTTATCAAGATCTCATCTCGAGATTTGGTGTCCCAGATTCAATCATTTTAGATAATGGTTTAGCTTTCATCAAATTAAAGATTTCAGATTGGTCTGTCAGAAATAACATCTATCTGAACATTTCATCAAATTATTATCTGCAAGGTAATGGCCAAGCGGAATCCACAAATAAGAATCTGATTCAGATAATCAAGAAGACTGTTGAAGATAACTAGAGAACATGGCATGAAAAGTTGAAGCTAGCCCTTTGGGCTAATAGAATAACTCCTAAAAGAGCCACTAGTTGTTCACCTTTTGTTTTGACTTATGGCAGAGAGGCTAAGTTGCCTATTTCAATTGAGTTACCAACATTGAGTTATGTTAAAGAACTGGAGTTGCTGAATGAACAACCTCTTGAAGTGAGGTTTGCACAGCTGGTCGAGCTCGAAGAAACTAGAAAAGAAGCTCTGAGATAGCTAGAAATACATCAAGCACAAATGAAGAATACTTTTGACAAGAGGGCGAAGCCTCGTGATTTCATTGTTGGAGATCTAGTCTTCAAGTGGAATGAATTTAAAAGTAGACCTGATCGACATTCCAAGTTTGATGCAATGTGGGATGGGCCTTATGTGATTATGGAATGCAAAGAACACAACGCATTCCAACTTTCCAAGATCACTGGTGAGGTGCTGTCTATTCCAGTGAATGGGATCCACCTCAAGCATTGCCTTTGAGATAAGTTTTCTCACTGTAGTAGAGTAGTTTGTAAATAAGTGTGTTACACACATTTCATTTCAATAGTTTGCTTTCTCTAAGCGCTGTTGCGCATTGTTTTGTTGGCCACTAGGGCCTGTTAGTTTGCTTTCAGTTTTGTTCATTTTCTTGCTGCTGTTTTCAGTGTTGTTGTTCATGTTTTCTGAGTTTTAAGAAGGGGCAGATTTGACTCCGCGCCCAGTGAATTGTTTTAAAAGCCACTAATCTATGCTTACTAGGGAAGCATATAGTGGAAAATTCCAAAATGTTATATATTTTTCACCTCAGCTCAAATGGAGGAGTTTCCTGATTGTTTTCAACAATAAGTGGAATTGCAGATTATTTTTAAATGTTGTTTCACATTACTTTGTGCATTTGAGTAACAGTTGTACATTTTTGAAGTTATGAGTTTGTAGAGTGCCATTCAAAAGTTGCAGATTTAAATGAAAGATAGAATTAATTACATGTGCAAAATAGCATTTCAGATGCTTTTATTCATTGAGAAAGAACTCATATTTTACAAGGCACGTTTCACATTGAGGAGCCATTATTACAACATTGGATGAGATGCATTTTCTTTTCAACAGAAAAGCAAAATTGAAATCAAGGATCCACACAAGCTATGGATATAACTATAACTGTTCCAATACATGTCTAATAGCACAATGCACTACTGAAGATGCGAAAGGAGAACATATAAGCAACAACATAGTCATCATTATTTGTTATCGATGCTTGATGTTGAATGGTGCACCTCGTCATCTCGAGCTTCGTTGACCTGTAAGAGGAAAAGAAGGGTGTCAGTGGCTCCGACTATGACGTAACTCATATGATGCACCTACAATAGTACAGTATACTATGAGCAATGCATTGAAACAATCAGAAGAAAATCAAATGCAGTATGAAGAAGTGAACTGAAGGAGAAGTATCAACATCATAATCAACATGTTCCATTTTTTATGCTAACACTGTTTGTTTCATTGTGCAGGTATAGGTAAAGTCATGGAGTTGAACATTATTCGAAGACCAAGCATGTGGAGTAAAACGGGCTCCCACAAGGGTAGAGCTCGACATGCTACCCGATGCATTTAATGGGCTGATTTTTGAAAGATATTTCATCATATACATCAAACAAAGTGAAATACAACTGGAAGAGTAAAACAGAGTTATCCATCAAGTAACAAAACCAACTGTGCATTCATAACGATCAGTATTTCTTTATGAAGGCTATAGGTGAATAGTGAGTTTTGTTCACTTAAGAAATTTAACTAAGTAAATTTGCATTAGGAATTGCTAAAATTACTTCATTTTATGTGCTGATTATAATCATATATCATGTGAGTTTCAGTTCAGTATTTCTCTTTTGGATAGTGAACAGGCATACATATGCCTTAA
>VDFB02102105.1:0-29129 GCA_007258455.2 Sequoia sempervirens | reverse complement strand
GTATTATTATTTGGTGTGAAAATAAATTAAATTGGAGAGAATATATATAATTCTAAAATAGAATAATTAATTGGAATTGATTTTTGAATTGATTGTAAAATAAAATAAAAAGATGGAAAAAGAGGAGTGCATGCACATGCATGACTTCAGACTAAGTTGTGAATTGGAAACTTGTCAATTTTGTTGATTTGTGGATTCGAAAACTTATCTCTTTCTTGGATTTTTATATTGGTCATTTTTGGAGAGATTTTAACCAGAATTTTATTTTGGTATTAACAAGAAAGTTTGCTTTGCAAATAATTTCTTTATAGAAAAAAAGTATAACTTTTAGTATATTGAAAATTGATTGTGGAGAACAAATTGGTGGCTATGAAAGAGATCGTTTGAGGACATCTTCTCCATCTTTGAGTGTAGGACTCCAGGTTGGCATCATTTTGTTCTCATTTGATCTATGTTTGCCAATGATCATCTCTTCTTTGTTTGTTGAAAAAGATTGTTGTTATTTGATTGAAAAGAAAATACAAATATATCACCTATAATTGTTTAGCCTTTGATTTTTATACTAGTCGATTTTCTGGAGGCGTCTAATTTTGTTCATTACATATTATTTTAATTCTTTGATCTTGAGCTTATAATCTTAGCATTCAATTTTTTGCCTTCTTGACTCTTTCTCATCATTTTCCATAAAGTATCCATGCTAAATTTGGCCGCCATTCAATACCTATAGGGTGTCAACCTTCTTTTGGCATTTGACTTCTTATTTGTTGATATTTTATCCTTTTAATTGAAATTTATTAGACTTTGCAACACCATGCAAAACTTAGATTGTTTGAGGTGATGAATCTTCATTTTTAGATTGTATATAGAGAGCATGTTAGTGATTTTGTTAACATTGTCTATTTCTCTTTAGATTGGGTCTTTTAGCATCCCCAATACTATCCAGCCGATGGTTTCATTCTCTAGATTATTATTTTTTAAGTATTGCTAATATTTGCCATAGGTGCCATGTCACCATGTTTATGCTTTCATTTTTTTTTACATTCTTAAGTATCCACTTTCTGTGCCTTTGGATTCTGTGGTGGAAAAAAAATCGATGCTCTATATTATGTGTTGGTTTAGCTTGAAGAAGCCAATTTTCTTTGGCTATGTAGTGCAATCTAGTTTATATACATTCAGTGCATAGATCTTATGTTGGTGGTTATACCCGATCTCTACTATTTTAAAATCCTATATTATGCAGAAAGAAATCAATTTTCAATTGATTAGAGAAGGGTGTTGTTTGTATAGTGAACTATCACAATGAGAGACATGTCGACTATGTATTTTGGCCTATCTCTAGTTTTAAACGGTGTCTAGAATAAATAAATAAATTGATTTATATATATTGAGTTGGTTAATTAGTTTATTTAGCTGGTTCTATTGGTCAATTTGATCTTATTCATTATATTTTGTTGGTTTCATGGTAATCAGTATTTATATGCTTTTATAAATTATGTTGCCTTATATTAGTGGATGGTTCGATCCTTTCAATGGGAATAAAATTTGTTTTATGCACATATATAGGCGTGTGTATAATCATTTAAGATCGATCTATTTAATAGGAGTTGTAAAAATCAGTGGTTGTTAAGTTACACACACACATATATATATATATATATATCTATGTGTGTGTTTGATTATATTTGCTATTTTTTCCCATGAATTCAATATGCTGTTTAAGACAAAAAAAAATAATAATTTAAGTTTAATTTATTCAATACTATTTATTAACATCAGTTATGTTAAATTATATATATATATAATGTATATATATTTGTGTATATATATATATATATCATGAATTATATTTAAGAGCAATTTGTTTGTATAAAAATGTGTATTTAGATATTTATAGAATATGATTACATAGTTCTTTAATTATTTAAATGATTTCATAATGGGTATATAATAAGATGTAAATGATGATTTAAAATGTTTCTCAAATTATCACATTGAATGTGTAGTGCAATTCAAGATTGATTTTTAGTGGTTCCATGATATTATGTCTTCCTTTTGTATTAATTTTGAAATGAGAAGATTTTATGTGACTTAATTGTAGTCATGTTTTGAGATTATGTTGGAACCATAGTGTTTTGAGTTACCCTCAACTGGGTGTTCATGGGTAGTTGGCTTATTAGGCTTCCAAAGGCTAAGGGGAAATTGGTTACATGTGGATTTTTATATTTGGTTCTTTGAGAAACTTTGGATCTTAATTCTTGTTTTGAGCTCATGTGGGTTGTAACCTTGCACCATTGCTTTACTTATGATGTTTTCTTTGCGTGAGAAGGTTCATGCCTCACGTATGCATATAATTTTGTGATTTTGGTGCTTTGTGCAAATAGGTACACCCTATATGTTATGTGGATTTTTTTGATGCTAGTAGGGAGAGTGGCTCTTCATGGGGGATGGCATACAAAGGGGCAACTTAGATAACCAATGGAAGAGTTTTCTTAATAAGTGATGACCTAATTAATTAACTAGTGGGATTGGGTAGGCTCACATTAAATAAGATAAGTTAGATGCCTCACCCATGCTCGTATTGCTTTCACGGGCTAAGGATTGGTTGAGAAGGCCTAGTCATGGAAATATCACTACCTTGTCTTCACAAAAGTTAAGTGGTTCTGCATGTTTCACCCTATGGGGCCGATGCCTAGTGAGAGGCAACTGGGATAACCATAGATGGGGGCCAATTCCTAGTGAGAGGTAGCCAAGATAACCCATGGCAGGGCCATGTGATGACACTATTCCTATAGTATCCTTGTTGTGTTCCCTTGCTTTTGTGTGCCTCTAGAAGCAATTTTCCTTTATGATTGTTGTTGCATTTATTTTTGGAGTCTTGTTAGCCTTTTCTACTAGACTATTTTTATGTCGTGGGTCCTTCTTGTCATACCCTAGCATGGGGGTGGGCCTTAGGGTCCACATGGTTGGGTGGAATGTGCTATGCACTCCATTGGGTTCCTAGTCGAAGTTCATGATGCAAGGAGTCATACCATTTGTAGTGATTCTAGAGCTTCACTAGATTTGGAGATAGTATTGATGCTATGTATTATATTCATTCTAGTTGTATCACATTATGTAATTGGTGTATCCTTCCCGTTTATGTTGGGAAGCACTGTTGTACTGTTATAATCTTTGAAATGATGTAACTTCGTATAATAAATGTAATGTATATATTCTTGGTATTATCATGTGTTCTCAGATGGATGTTTATCATTTATGTAATGTTATGGATACATGTACATTGTATATTTATTCTATGTAATGATTCTAGAATGTTTACTTGTGAGTAGTTTATCATCATTATGGGAACTAGATCATGTTAGGAAGATTGACAAGTAATGCAGTCATGTTACCCCAAAGGACTAGATAGATGATGTGTATGTGTGTTTCATTATTATTTTTGTATGTTAATTTACATTTCATGTTAGTTTTACTTTAAAAAAAAATGTGCTATTATTGTTAGTTATTTTGTTTTCCTTTGGGGTTTGTGTGGCAAGGTGTTACAATATCCAAGAACCCTTTGTAAACAATCCATCCTTTGAAATGGACCCATGTCAAGAACTTGATCCAAGGCATGTCGAAGGAAATTCCAAAATCATTCAAGATCAATAATTCATATCTCCAAGATACTACAATGATCTAATGAACACTCTCCAAAATATACAAGATGTCACAAATGATGATCACATCCATATAGCTTATTACCTCATCTACCCATGAGGGTAACTTTTCTTTGGATGGACATGTAGATGATCTTCATTCAAAACAAGATTCCTTTACTCCTGAAATTATGACACAAAAGAGTAGGTTATTGATTCCTACAATCAAACAGAGTTGTCAACAACAATATCAGATATATCATAAATTTAGACTAAGGACATCATTAATAAAGATATCCAACATTATCCACTCAAGGAAACAAATCAAACATAATAGTATAATCCAGAGTTAGTAGAGTAGAAAATTGAATAACATCATCTATAATAGTCTAGAACATCAGAGGAGAATTAGCTTGAAACAAGAACTCTCAAAATAGGTGGAATCAAAGCATGAAGGTTCACTACACCACACCATCTTGGGAAGAGCATAATTATAGAAGCAAATGCACCAACATAGGGGAGCATGGAGGTAAACATGATTCAGAAGCCAATGCTATTACTATAGCTTAGCCATGTCATGAAGATACCAAATTACACCTCACTTCCCATCCAGAATTTGGGACCAACATCAAGAAGGTTTTAAGATCAAAGAAACTTACAAGAGATTTATAGAAAACAAAAGAAGCTAAGAAAGCATAATGTAAAAATCAAATACACATGGATACCAAAAATACGAAAATTTATCCTATCAAAATTCCAGAAGAAACTATGGGGAAAGGCAAAAAAGGAAAGTGTCGAATCCAGATGTCCACGGGAAAAACCGAGCTTCCCAAATTGATGTGCAAAATTATATCAAGCGGAGTTGGTCCCTAATTCCATGCACACTTCCATATCCACCCAATGCTGCTATCTTCCCAAGTTTGGAGTCAAAGGTTTCAAAATATGAAGCTAATCCATCTTTTATTCAACACACTCCATCATTCATTTTGTGCATGATATCCAATTCTCATATTAACTATGTATCGCAGGATTTAGAGGAATTTTTGTACAGCGTGTGTAAAAGACAGAGTTAACTTCGGTATCAACAGAGTAGGCAGAGGAATCAAAGAAGTTGCTTATTTCAGTGCATGTGTCTTGGTAAAGAGATTTTTGGTGGAATATGATGGCACATTATGATTGAAACATCTACATTCAAATACTAGGTGAGACAGCTTAAAATATTTTAGAAAAATAAAAAATAAAATCATGAAAATAGTAGAGATAAAAATCATCCTCTAGGTGAAAACCACTCTGATTTGTAGCTTTGGATAGAGTACCATGATGAAAACCTGGCAAATAGGCGTCATGTGTAGAATCGAACATCTACGTGCACCACTTCAGGTGAAAGCGTCTCATCCCATTTGTAATAAATCGAACATTCCATCCATCTCAGCCATAATAAATCAATTCATCCATGAACGAACATCCAAAATCATTTTCATCCATCTACATCCATAGTTAAATTATCTTGATCTTGATAAGTTTAGTTATTGCTGCTGTACACTTGCTTATGAGTAACATCTTGACATGAGTCATTTTCATTGATATTATCCTACCTAGCATTTATCACAACCATGAAACTGTTATCCAAATGATCATTTTCTAACTTCTTCAAACCTGCCCATCCTGTTTAGAGATAATTCCATATCCCTCCATCAAGCATCCACCCTTGGCATTCCATACATTTACTGGGTAGATATTTACATCTTGATTTGAAATAAATGCTTGACCTATATCTTCCAACTTATGGTGATGAATTAGCCATTTGGAAAATGTAGAAATGAAATTGGTCAAAGAAATACTTACTCGAAGCAAAAATCAAAATCACTAGTCCATGACATTTTAATCGAAGATGTTTTCTTTTGCTCAAGCTTTGTCTTTCATCGAACATCAATCCAAACAATCAATATTAGTTGCATCTAATTGGTACTTCAATGTCATATCAAATCATTGAAAACAATTTTGTTCCAAAATCAAGCTTCAAAATCTTGATCAATCAAATCTAATCAATCCATCATCATCTTAGTCCTCACTTAACACTATCCTTGCATTGTTGTGTATCCTCAACAATGTTATCATCATCAATCCATCAATCAAATCAATCCCTCTGTAATCTTGGGATGTCGATCCTAATCCTTGTGTTCCATGCATTGTTGTGTATACTCAACAATGTTGTCATCATCAATCCATCCGATCGTCAATCAATGCTAGCTTGGACAAGCACAATCCCAAAGCGGTCACTAATATCATCACACATATCCATATCCAAATCGTCAAAATCATGCGAAAATCCAAAAACATTCAAAACATATCAAAATCCCAAAACAGGTCAAAAGAGTCAAAAAATGTCAAAAACATGGTATCCAAACTATGTCTTCTCTAAGCTTAAACATACGCAAGGATAATCATCGATGAACCCCAAAAACATAAAAAATATTTAAATAACCCAAAAATCCAAAAACAACCTTATAACATTTCAAAAACATCAAAAACATCCAAATATTTGAAAAAAATCCATCCATCTCAATTTGCTTCACCTGCGATAATCAATCATCCATAATAAATCAACCATCTCCTTCATCCTTTAGAAATACAAATAGTAACAAACACAACAATCAGCAAAATCAAGCTTCAAACACAAAAATCAAAATAAAAACAACAAACTTTTAAATGCAAAATCAAACTCTTGACCATTCTCAAACATGTCAATCAACCTTATATCAATGGCCTTTCAAAACCTATCAACTTTCCACCATCCACTAACATGTCCTAGGATGAATCCTTCCTACAATGGGCATTAACTTTGGCAATCACTTTGGATACTTATCCTAAACAAAACACATCCCCTTGGCTAGAGGTATGAAGTACATTGGCTTGTTTGTTCACTTGACCTTTTCTTTGATTTATCTTATTGCATTCATTCCAATGACCTCTCGATGATGTCTATCAAAATGATTTACAGAAAAATGAATGGGGCATTGATCAATATCTTTCATTTGTTGTGCTTATTGGACGTTCTTGTAATATAACTTGGCAAATACTTGATTTGTTAGGTATGTATGGAAGGTGTTTTGGGCAACTTGTTGACTATTGCATTGATAGGTTATACCTTTCCATTTTTTGGTTTGAGATGTTTGAAAATTATGAAGTGCATCCTAGAAAATTTTTCATATGTTAGGTGTGAATAAGAATACTCTTATCTATTTACTGAGTCAAAGTCCATGGCACTAGATACCCTTCCATCTTGGTTGTCTATACCTTGATGCATCGTATCTATGTGTTTTATCAAACATAAGGAAAGTTGTGTCATTTGTGTCCCAATCCTTGGATAAGCAAGTCATCATCACTCATCACCATATCTAAGAAAGTCTCGATGACTCATGGACTTGTTGGACTTCTTCATCTTCTTAAAATCAAGGGTTCATCCATCTTATTCTTCTACTTATATCCATCTTATTCTTCACATTCTTATATATCTACTAACATTTCTATACAAGTATCAAATTAGTGTGTTATATCAAAATATACATGAGGCTACCCATGGTCACTGACTCTCTATACATCATCAAATCTATCTACATCAGACATCTGAGCTTTTTAATCATCTTTGAGCTGAACTGTTCTTAAATTTTTATTGCGAGCTCAACCCAATTTTGCAAATTTTTTCCTAATCTCTCGAGGGGGTAGTGTAGCAACATAATTCTTTCCGCTGGGGCAGTAGTGAAGCATCCAAAAAAATTAGGAAATTTTTGAATTTTGATCATGGCAGTGTTATTTTTTGAGCCCACGCAGCAAGTGATTCACTTCAAATAGGGGGAAAATGTAGACACCAAAAAATTCCTAATTGATACTATGCATCTGATTTTGATAAATTAATGATGTTTCTTTCTAAATTACTTCAAATTCATCAATTAATTGAATAATCAACTTTATTTAATTCAATTCAACAAATTCAACTATTAATAAAATATTTAAATTTATTGATTAATTCATCCTTCTAACTAATTATTCATCTTATTTAATTGAATCAAATCATTTAATTAAATCCTCATTTAATCCTCTCATTTGATTAAAATCAGTCAAATCAAATGTCACAATCTCCTAATTCACTCCAATTAATTAATTTTGGATTAATTAATCCTAAATCAACTTTCTAATCATCATTATCAATTCCTCCAGCTTTTAACTCCTTAAGACTTAAATTGACCCATGGTCAACTAACCAGGTTGCACATGAAAATAATTTCAATTAATTATTTAATTCATCTATTTTCCCTCAGCAAGGAATATTCTATGGAATATTCCTCTCAACAACCTCTCATTCAATTTCCCTCTAAAGTTTTTCAAAAACCTATCACAACCTCTTACACTTGCATTAAATTCTCTTACAACCTTTCAAATCTTCTTACATCCTCTCAAATCTCATTCAATTCCTCTTACAACATTTTAAAATTCTCAATTGTCAACATTTACTTCTCTTCCATCCTCCTCCACTCACACATTTCCCAAAATGTGCTCCAACTTCCTCCAATAGAATTGTGACACTTGGAACATTCTCATTGGCTCTCATTTTATCCCACATTCACCAATTTCCTCCATTCTTCAACCCTTGGCTTCTATAAATAGAGGCATCCTTTTCATAATATGGATCCACAATCTCATGCAAGGTCATTATGCTCACTTCATCCACCAATCATCCAATTGCTATCACTATCTTTGAGGGTAATTGGCATTCATCACATCCATTTTCATTTCACATCTACTTGCATCTTCATCATTTTAGCTTGAATTCATCACCACTTTGAATGAATTTCATTATATTGCATCAATAATCTTGGAGCTTATCAAATAGGGATTGGGAAAGGGCCACTTTCCACATCAAAGTGACACAAATCCCCCTATGGGTTGGAGGTTTGATCTATTTAGTTGTTAACATGCTTTCATTTGTGTTTTTTTGTGCTTTTGTTTCATGTTTTCATCTTTGTTTGATCAAGAATCTCATAGGGAATGATGTTTGTGCTAATTTTAATGACTAACCTCGTTTGTGTTGTCTTTGTTTAGCTTGGTACAAATTATCATTCACATCAATAATGTATTCAACACTCACAAAGTTTTGAAGTTTTTCTAAGGCTTCATCAATTTTTTTTAACTTTTCTTGATGGACATTAGAAACCATTGTTTCAACATCAGTTACATTGGTTGTTAGTAAAGTAGTCATGGTAAATGTGGTATCAAAGCCATGATCCATAATGGGTTGACTAGTATCAACACTATGAGTGAGAGTTATAAAATTCAAGATCCACAACAAATGTACTAGCACGGGATTGCATGAGTCTTGAACTACATATCACTAAAGTATTAGAAAAAGGATACCAGGTTGTGAAGCTCATACAAGTTCCACCAAACCAAAGTGCACCCAAAATGGAGAAAAGGCACTAGACAAATGTAATAAACACCCAAAAGTAGTAATCACAATGCAAGTGTGTAAAAGTATTTTGCAATTTTTAGATTTGAAACATGATAATTTGTTGATTATGGTATGTAAAAACCTAAAAAATGATATCTTTTTAATGCCAATTATGATTTCAAATGTAATGCACTTAATCTGACCTATTGAACTTAATACAAGATAATACAAAATTTTCTATTTTCTAAAATTGAAACAAAGATTTGATAGCAAAATGAAATGAAGCAAATAGAGATAAAATGATGCCTAGAAATTTGAAAAAGCACTTGTACAAGGTAGGATCGCCCAAGGGTGAATGGGTCTTTGTATAGGGGTTGGAAAAATTAAAGTTTGTGTTTCTAGTTTGATGTTTGAGTTCTTTGTTTTAGGTTGTATACTGTGAATTCTGTGACAAATTTTTCCAATTTTAGGTGTCTTAATGCAAGTACAATTAGTGACAAATAGTGAACAAAGTGACAACTTTTGGAATGCAATTTTGAATTGAAATTTGAATATAAATGACTGAAAGAAACTCTTGATGCAACTACAATGCAAGATGTATGCAAAATTAATGTAAAATCTCTAATTTTTGTATAAATTTAAATGATGCAAACATGCAAAATTAAACCCTAAATGAATTGCAAAGAACAATAATGCAAAAAATACTAATGTAAACCTAGATATAGGGTTTTGAATGTCTCCAAATTAGAATTTAGGATGTAGAATGTTAGGTTTTCCAAAATGAAATGTAGGAAAAAGGGTCCGACGGATAGGAGACTGAAAAATGGGATGCAAGATGAGGGACCTATGCCAAAAGAAAGGTGTCCACCTAATCACAAACCACCTTTTCCATGTTCATTAGGAAGAGGGATAGTACCTATAATGCCCCGTCACGCAAACCCAAAAGGAAAAACTAAAAAAACACAACAATTTTTTTTTTAAACATAAGGAATGCACTTTAAGTATTCCAACATAACTAATGTTTCAAGTTGCACATCTAAGTCCCTTGGGGTACACGAGGTGACATTACCAAAACTATCCCATAACAAAGTTAACAGATGAACATCAAATTACCAATTAGGAAATCCATTCACTCACATATTGTAGTACCCCTCCATTTTATGCTTATGTTTTACTGCTTATGCTTTTTCACATTGTTAGACTATGATGCTTTGTCTGGATATTTTGATTGCTGGTTTTGAGCGACAGCGGATTTTTCTCTATGACATGATGATACATTGTATGGTGATTCGCGATTTTAGACATGCTTTGGGGTAGTGTAGAAGTTTATTTTCGATTGGTATTATTTATGTATATGTTTGATAAACTAACGGTTATTTATTTTGTGAGTCGATTGTGGCGTGTATTGAGGGTGTGGAGGAGAAAGCAGAATCACATCCCACTTTCAAACTGCGGGGTGCCCTATGATATACGTGATTTTTCTCCGCCTGATATTACTTTGTACAATGGTTTATATATGCATGTTATTGCTTGGTTGTAGGATTGTAGGTACATGACACCTACTCCACTGGCTACTTTCAGTCACGGTGTGTCAAGACTCAGCGGAAATGTTGATTGGAGTAGTAGTTAGGTTTCATCCTAGTCCTGATGCTGCTTCCCATCCTTGTACATTGTCAGTTTTAGTTTGAGTCTTGGTTGTCTTGTATTTTTCTATTTGGTTTAATTGCTTGAAAGGAAAAATGTCAATTTAAATAATAGTTTATTATGTTTTATTTACTGTTATTTAAATTAAATTTTAATGTTAAAGAAATTAGTTTTGTAAGTTATATAATTAATTAATTAGTTTGTTTGGTTAAATGGTTTGATCTTAAAGATTAAATTTATTTAATTAAACAAATTAATTAATTAGGAGTAAATTGTTTAGATATTATTGAATAGTTTATTTTAAATTAAATATTTGTGGTGGAATGGCAATTCTAATTAATAAATAAATTTGCATTTGAAAATTGAAAATTTTAAAATAAAATTAAATTAATTAATTAAAATACATCTTGAGGCAAGATTGCCGAGAAGTGGTTAATAGATATTTTGCACTTCTCGACAAGTGTGCCAGTGCAATTATGATTTTTGGTTGAGGATTTTGCGGATATTATCTGGGGATTTGGAAATTATAGAGGCTATTCAATTTCTTCATGGGAAAAATATCTCAACTTTTGCAAAAAAAATCTGTATTGTGTTAATTTGGTAATACTATATATTTGTGGAAGATCCCTTTGCTTGGAGGATCTTTGTGGTTAGTTAAAGCTTTCTTGGATTTGAGGTTTCTTTGGAGAAGCTTTTGGGAATTGTACGCTACAGGCAAGAGGATTTCTCCTATAGGAAGCTTTCATATTACAGGTACTTTTCTTGTTTAATTTGTTTCTTTTCTTTAAAAAGTTAGAGAAAAGATTTGTTTTGTATTTCCTGTGTTCTTCTCGGGAATTTGGTAAAAAAATTATTTAAATAGTAGGAAAGATCTATGAAGGATTTTAGTTGTGAAAGAAAAGAAATTCTCTATTGTAATATTTTTAAATCTCTGTGAAAATTGTGAAAACAAGAAATTATAAAGAAATAAAAGGGGCAAAACAGGGTTTTATATCACAAAGGAAAATTGTTAAAATATTTGAAGGGTTTGAAATTTCCTTTTTCAAATTCCTGATGAAATTTATTGCCCAGTTTTAGTATTAAATTGTTTATATGAAATTTATATATATATATATATATATGTATATATATATTTATATATGTATATATATATTTATATATGTATATATATATATATATCTGTAAAAAATATATATATATATATACATACATATATAAATACATATATAAAATTACTTTGTTTCAAATAGTAGTGAAATAATATATTAAAATTGCCGTACGTGAAATTCACAGTTCGGATTTTCTGTGATTAAAATATTTATTAAAAAAAATATAAAAAGCGTATTTTTCATGGCCCGGAGGTTTGTTATTCCCCGATTAGAGTAAAAGCCCCTCTAAAGGAGTGACGATTGAAAGGAGCTATGGCTATTTAGCCGCCTTCGGGTGAGCAGCAGTGGGAGCAACCCAGTCACCACCCATTATGCCCGACCAGCCGTGTATGGAGCCGTGGTAATATATGATACATGGCGTGGCCCGGTAATACATGATACATGGCGCTGACGGTAATATAGTATTAGTAGCGACTATATAAATCATGGTTATTACATTATTGTTCATTGGAAATTACAATTTATTTCATTAGAATATTAAATTAGGTTTGGGGTTTATTGTTATATTTAAATATTTATATATATGTGTATATATTATATATATATGTATATATCGATATAATGTAAATATATATATATATAATATAATATGTATGTATGTATATATGCAAAATATATATATATATATATATATATACTCTTTCATATATATATACTCTATATATATATATATATATATATATATATATATATATATAATAATGTATATATGTAAATATATATGCATATAACATATATGTATTATGTATATTTAATTAATGTTGAGAATATTTGATTAAAATATTAATGTGGAAAAGTTTATTTGGAAAAATGAGAAATAAGAATTTATTTGTATTTAGATAGTTATGCATATAATGTTTTCAATGAGCATAATTATTAAATGTTTTAAGAACTGTTGTTAAGTAAAGAAAAAGATTAGAAATAGATACTTTCTCTCTTTAATTGTTTGACTGGATTTAATATATCCCAATGATAGACGTGTATTCGTTTTAAGTTGTTTTAAATTTTATTGGGTAAAAGGGGGAAATTTATCTTTACGTGATTTTAAGTCTTCCAGTTCCAGTCTCTTCAAGGGAGTAAATTTGACTTTGGTTCCATGTGATTGAACAAGTTAGGGTAGTGCACTTGATTTTGTGAACGAATTGTGTTGTTCATAGTGGTATTTTTGGTATTATATGTTGAATTTGTGCACTTTGTCTACCCTAGATAGTGAACTTAGATTCCTTGTTATGTTTGGGAGGTGGATTTTGTTAGGGCCGACACACAAAGTGGTGTCGGGGGTGCTTACAGTTTAATAAGTCGATTGATAGCTAAAGAACTTTATGGATTAGATTAAAAAATCTTAACAAGATGATTATGCCTCGCTTATGAATCTTGAGCTACTACAGTCTTGAGTATAAGATGAGAAGGCCTGGAATGGAAAATCGGTGTCTTGTTTCTTCAAAAGGCATTTGATTCTGCAATGATTTGCAATGGGGCTGGGTTTCGTAAGAGGTCACCCGGGTAACCCATGTTGGGGGGCGAAACCTAGGAAGAAACACCAGGGTAACCTTTGCAATATTGTGATGACACTCCACCTAAAATAACAGTTAACCTTGTGTATGTAGTACATTCAATTGTCTAAATCTGGAAGCAATGTAACCATCAGTTAGTGTGTACTAGTGTCTAGGGTTAGTAGATTATGTCTAGGTAACCATATTACTATCTCCTAGCACGGGGGGTGGACCTATGGGTACCACATGGTTGGGTGGAACGTGCGCCTTACTCCATTGGGTCCCCAGTTTGTGAACATGGCATCGAGAGCTTCATGGATGGAGAGCTCGCACTTGGAAATTTATGTGTACTTCTTCATTGTAATTTGTAATTCTTGTATTTGAAAACATCCCTCAAATGTTATGAGGTGAATATTGTAAAATGAAATTGTAATTATTATTGAACTACCTCATCAGATGAATGAGTATTGTAATATTTTATCAAATTCTATGTAAGGAAATGTAATTGTGCTTTATGTTATCTTGAATGGAGTTTCAAATGAAATGCAATGTTTTATCTTTATGTTAATTTATATGTGTCACGAGAAATACTAAAGTCATCTATGGAAACTCTAAAATTAATTATAGCGTAGGTGTAACTTAATGAATGTATGAAACTAGTGTAATAGTTATACTTTAAAAAAATTATTACACTTTTATACCTGGTACAGCATTCCTTGGAGTTATTATGATGAGGGCGTACACACATATCATCATTTTAAACATTCATTAATGATAACCAAAATGATAAGAATAAACCACATAAAACCATACATGCAAATACAATCAATTAATCATGAAGAAATTAAGTACATATTTCCACAGATACAACATAACATCATCAGTATTAACAAATGGTAGTTCAAGAATGATTTACATGGTATGATAATACATTACATCATAAGTCTTCCCAAAACATGTGGGAGTGATACATCAGTACATAGAATACATCTGGAGTACAAATATACATCTGGTAATATATGAATCCTGGATAAAACTGCATCCACAAAAATTTGCACTGAATGGTACAATTGCATCATAAGGGGACCCAATGGGGTGCGTAGCACATTCCACCCGACCACCCCCGTGCTAGGAGTAAATAAGGAAGGATCCTTGACCAAGCACATCCAAATAGTAAGACAAGACTAAGCTCCAGACACGAAAAGTAAGAGAACACAAAGAAATATCTCATAACGATAATAAATTTCCAAAACATAACAATAGATCACTTCCAGAGGATTTCAATAAAACAACACAAAGGAATGCTAGAGGAGAGTGTCATCGCATGGCCTTACATGGATTATCCATACAACCTATCACAAGGTTTCGCCTCCATCTATGGTTATCCTGACAACCTATCTCAAGGTGCCACTCCATAGGGTTACTCATGTGGAATCATTAACCTCTCGTGAGGACGAGGCAAGGATCATGCCAACCGCAGCCTTTTCGGCCCACCTTTAGTCTATGATAGCACTAACATGTGGAAGAGGCATCCATAATTATCTTATTAATGTTTAACTACCCACCCCCTAATTAATTACTTAGGTTATCACTTATTAACTCTAACTCTAACGTGGGTTACCTTGACAACCCCTTTGTGTGCCAGCCCCCATGTAGAGCCACTTTCCCTAGAACCCAAAACATAATATCCAACACCAAGGAGTTGTACCACAAGAACATTGAACCAACAAATGGAACATCTGCGAGGAAAAACCATCTCACCAAAATCATATGAAACAACATCCATAAAAATGGTACAACCCATGTGTAAACTCCAGTCACAACTATATCTAAAACATAGGAACAAATATCCAATTACAAGACCAAATATAAACATCAATTTCCCGACCTCTGGAAGTCCCTAAGAAGTAACTTAAGCTCCTACAGAAGGATAAACTAACTCAAGGGCTTTCCCACATGACACAAATCCAATAAAGAGAAAACCACAATAGATTCAACGAATAATCTCGAGAGTACACAATTACGTAAAACAACACCATATAACACATTTCGATACACAATAATTTCACCAAGAAATAAATAAATTAATTTACTTGAGAATATTCAACTTAATTTAAATCACATAGTTTATTTCTAATTTACTCGATTAAACTATAACATTGCGAATTTATTTAATTATTCCTCAATCACAACATATATAACCATCTTAATATATATATATATATATATATATATATATATATATATATATATATATATATATATATATATATGTATATTAGCAAAAACATATATTAAAACCATCACATCATTTAAATCATATAATAAAAATTATCCATTTGCATCTCTATAAATTACAACAGTTAGTATATATATATATACATATATATATATTAATATTTATATTTATATTAATACTAATATATATATATATATATATACAAAATATAACATAAAAATAAAATTTAAAGAAATCAAATTTTAAAAGTAAAACCATTGAAAATACCCACCCTAAACTTTGTTATTTTGTACCACATAACCTATGATTGTCAGGTACCACAGTATTGGGAGGGGCATAGCATACCATGACTTCGTCTAGGCCTCGGATATTGTGCACAACCTTGGTTGATGATATGACCTATGGTGGCTATGTACTACCACCATGGAATTAGAGGGGGTGAGATACGGTGACCACTCCCCCAATAAATAATTTTTTTTTTATAGTTTATATTTTTAAAAATAAAATATAAAATCTCTGTCATAAATAGATTTTAAAAATAGATGACCCATAATTGTTGAATCTTCCTTTGTTTTACATAAATTATTTCTTCAACATGACAGAATAATAAATTATTTTTCAGGTACAATCATATATATATATATATATATATATTTGCATAAGTATATTTAAAAAAATAAAATAATTCAATAGTCTGATTTTAAACACAATTTGGGCATACAAGATTTAACCCCAACACATATATATACATATTTTTGGAAAACTAATATAAATAAATATATATTAAAAGAAATTACAATAAATATCAATATGATTTCTTTTCAAACAAATTGTAAATCTGGGTATGCATAATTTAACCCCAGAATAATTTTGTTTTCTTTTCCAATAAAAATTTCATAACTAGTTTTGTTGAAGAAAGATCAGAATATTTCTCAATCATTTTCCACAGAAGATTTAAAAGTTGACACAAACAAATTTCAACAACAAAATCTTCTTTTAAACATAACTATCAATTTCAAACATGGCAGACATGATTTTCATTTCCCTTACAGAACAAATGAATTAATAAACCAAACCAATAAATATATATCAAAAGAACTTGGAGTCCTTCGTTTGATGTCGAATCCACCAGCACAGTAGCCCTTCCTCTTTCAAAAATAGATTTCCTCCGCCGTTTCTTCTCCAATTTCTTCTTTTAGCTAACTTTTGGATCAATAATCTATTTCTTCCAAGAACAATTTTTACAGAGAAGCACAAAAACCTCTTTTTTTCTTTTCCAAAAACAACCAAAAACCATTCATGTGTGTGTGTAGAAACTTCCCTTTTCTCACAATAAAATAAGGAAAAATAAATAAAGATCTTTTTTTTTTCAAAAATCCAACCCATCCATTGGTTCTTTTTATTGCTTTAAAAGCTCACACTTATCTCACAAATTTTAATTAAAAATTTATTAATTTCATATTTATCCTCATATGATATTATCCTTAGATTTTATAATATTAATATTTTGAAAAAGACAATTACAACTATCACAAACATTATTTATTTAAATTAATTACTTTACACCTTTTAATTAATTAAATAACTTTTAATTCACAATATTTAACTCCAACTTTCAACTAATTACAATTAATCATATCAACAAAATAACATTAATTAATATCATATAATAAAGATAAATTAACAACTAACCACAAATAAAATAAATAAACAACAACAACCAATACTAAGACAAGGACAAGGTTAAGACCATGACGCCGTAAGATTCACAATGAGGTGACGGACTTGAGACGGGGACACTTCCTTATCAACTCCCTTTTTCAACATCATACCCGTTGGGTTAATTTAATGCTCACCTTGTCCTGCCGAAGTAGGTGGAATCGAGACTTTGTTCTTGCAATTCCTACATACAAACAAACATCAAGTAGCATGTAAATCTCCATTGCAGACACACTGTGAAATGTAATTGTGGGGTAGCAGGGAACTCATAAGCGAGCAATGCTACTCCATCCTTTCACCAAGACTCACTAGCAAATACATCAGAAACCATAGCAACATAGAATCACAACATCACCACATATAATATTAAAGAAAACTATACATAACCCAAATAATATAACCACGATGTAATGTATCATCAAACATCATAAGTAATGTCAAGTGCAGCAAACCAACCAAACTATGAATCAACACACAACCAAGTCGATGAACTAATCACCACCACAAACCAAGTACCAAATCAACACATAAGAGTACCAAAGAGTATTGACAACATGAGGGGTATTACAGTACCACAAATGATTAGAATTAACACACAACCCTTAAGGAGAGTCAACCCTAGGTTTGGACACTTTGCTACCTTGACTTCCTTATGAAAAAAATGATTAAAGAGAAGTTTGTGGAGAAGAATAAAGTTCCTTAACAATCAAACCTATGGGATCTAACACTTGAAACATGAAGTATTATGAAACACCAACAAAAACAACCATTAACTAGTAGTTATAAGAAGGTTAGGATGGTGTTTATTTGACTCCAAAAGTTGGTTTCAGGCTTTGCTGAAGGACATTCACCCAAGGGCGAAAGGGTCTCTATAGAGGGATCTAAAAATTGTTTTTGCAGTCCTTGGATCCTAGATCTAAGCTTTTGATTCCCTTAGGTTTGACTATCAAAGAGCTAGAAATAAAACCTATAGGTGAGTTTCCATGTCTTGAAAAATTTGATAACTTTTCAAAATTACACTTTTGGTCCAATTTTAATCCTTTTTACCTATAAACCTAAAAAAACAAAGAGAGGAGAAAAATGTTTGTTTTTGGTGGATAAGGGTTTACCTTGGTCAAACCCTATTTTGGTAATTAAACCTTGATAATGAAATGATGATAAAATGAAGGAATTGATGAATGAATAAAGTGCGTTGCAACTGACCAAACCCTTAATGACTGCCCTTAGAGGAATAAAGCCTAGCACATCTCTCTAAGGATTGGATCTTGCATGAAATAGCTTGATTTCTTGATAGATCTTAATTCTTGAATGCTTGCTTGAAACTTGAAACCTACATCACAATGTTAGCTCCAAAAAAATACATGAACACACATAAATCTTGACATCATGATAGGATCTTGAATGCTATAAATAATGATTGATAAATCTGCTCTCCAATGCTCTTGACAATAATCTTTTCTCATGTGAAAGTTTCCTTAATGCTAGATAGTTTGAATTGATAAAAAGACCTTGTATTTATAGGTGATTCCTTAATTACCTTTCAATTAAACATCACAAGCCAACCTTTTTTATTTGAATTTAGATTATTGAAATTCCACCAAAAATATATTAAAAACAAGATCCAAGACTTAAGGGGGACCCATTCACCCTTGGGTGAATGGGTCCTAGGCCCTAAACCTAAAACACAGATTTTACAAGACGTGTCATTAAGTGTAGGAATTGATTAAATATGGTTTCCATTTTTGAAAAAAAAATTAATTAGGCTTGTGAATGCATAATTGGGCCAATTAAAGGCTTAATTAAGTCCAGTTAATTAAGGGGATGCAACCATTGTGTGAAAATATAAAGGTGTACATTTTTCTACACTACAGGAACAACTTGTTATTTATCTTTTGCTTTAGATAAATTTTCTTATAAGGCTACAATTTCAAGAAATCCCAATCTCCAACTTCAAAACTTTTTTCAATAAGGTATTAGTTTTCCTACTAACTCATTCAACTTTATGTCATGTCCAAATTCTCCTTGAGTCCTAAAAGTACTTGTTGTTGATGAAGCATGTGGTCCTCCATCACTTGAACTCTTGGTGACATCCTCAATGATGATGTCATGGAAGGAGAATGATATCCATATATTTCCATAAGTGGAGATATTTTTGGTAAACTATGAGAGTATTATATGACCATTCTTCTAGTGGTAGCCAATCTACCCATTAAGATTGGTTATTTGAAGTGAAAAAATGTAGATATCCTTCTAAACATTTATACACAACCTTAGTTTTCCCATTGGATTGAGGATGGTATGATGAGCTATGAACCAATTGAGTATCCAAGCATTAGAAAAAGTATGTACAAAAGTTGCTAGTAAAGATTAGATCATGGTCACTAACAATAACCTTAGGTATAGCAGTAGCTTTTGTATATTCTCCAAAAAATATTCTACCACCGTACTTGTTGTAAAAGGATGTGATAATGCAATGAAAAATGCATATTTATTGAGGTTATCCACCACTTCCATGATGACATTCTTACCTTTAGATCATGGAAGCCTTTTGATGAAGTTCATGGAGACATCTTCCCAATGTTGGCTAGGAATAACTAAGGGGTGCAAGAGACCATACATCTGAATTGTCTCCCCTTTATTTATTTGACAAACCAAACATTCAATCAAAAATTTATGAAAATCCCTTTTTAGCCCTTCCTAAAAGAGGCCTTTCTTGAATTGATGGTATGTCTTCAAAAATGTTGAATGACTACCAATTAGATAATCATGAAGCTTTGTGAGAATATTTTGCTTGAGATTGGAATGATTGCATAGGTACAATCAATATTTATACCATAATGCATCTCCCTTATAAGAATTTTTTTCTAAAATATCAAGATCACTCTATAACTTTTGAATGATATTACTTTTACCAACATCATTCTACTACCTAATCTACTTGTAATAGTGAAATGAAACATAATAAAGCTTCATCCTTCTCATCATTCCTAGATAATGCATCTACCACTATGTTTTACAAGTCCCTTTCTCATATACAATCTAAAATTCATATCCCAAAATCTTAGTCACCCATTTTTGTTTCTCTTTAGAAGATAATATTTGTTCCAAAAAATATTTTACGCTATCATGATTTGTCTTAACTTTGAAGTGTTTTCCCATTAGATAAGGCCTCCATTATTTTAATTCATGAAGAATAGCTAGCATTTCCTTCTCATAAATAGGTTCAAGTTGATTCTTATCCTTTAATTGATGAATTTTAAAAGAAATGGGCTGGTCCTCTTGCATGAGAACTACTCTTATACCATTTCCTAATACATCACATTCCACAATAAGATCCTTGGTGAAGTATGGAGTAGAAAGAACTAGAGTAGTATACATAGCCTACTTTAATATCTCAAATGATACATTAGCTAAGTCATTCCATTGAAAGGAATATTTATTCAATAAAGCTACGAGGGGTGCTACTATATGTTCAAATTGAAGATTCAATCCACAACTCTCATGAAACACCTACAAGCAATTACCTATCACAATAGAGAAGATTTGAAAGCAGATTATGCTAAAAAACACGAGAATTCTATTGATGCAAATAACCTGGATAATTATTACAAATGAATGTGCAAGCTTTATAAAAGCTATGCACAAGCAAACCCTACATGCCGATTTGACAAGATAGTGACAAGTGTTCTAATCTCATGCAATGAGACAACTTGTCCTAACTTTAGTACAAACTAATAAAAGAATCAAACTAAAGATTAAAAAAGAAACTCCTAAGTTTAACTTAAGTGAACTAAAGTAAAAAAAGCCTCTAATAATTAATCGATGATTAATTAATTATTAGATAATGACTTATTTACTCCAGCACCCCCTTAAGATTAACTTAGGGAGAAACTAAACAACTGATAAAGGAAGCTAAATGAATGAAAAATGGGTCCCGACTACAAGGCCTAATGAAGTACCCTTGAACAAGCAATTGAAATGAGGGAGAGGAGAAAACCTAGTGAGAAAAAACCCCCCTACAATGAGATAACCTACTGTAAAGAAGCACTAGAAGAACACTATGGAGTAATAATGGAATCTTGAATCTGAAAAATAAGGAAAGATAATTTTGTTCACTACTGAAACCATATGAGAGTCACTGATTGAATCAAGGTGGAATCATGATAAAGCATGTTCAATAGACCCAATACCAAGGAACACTAGAAAACTCACAAACTAGCACAACCTTGGAATCTATGAAGCAACAATAGATGATTAAATGATGTATAATTGAAATGAAGTTCTAAGATCAAAATTGCACTCTCTCAACTGTAAAAATGTCCAAGTAATCTCTAGAACACCCATCAGGCCAAAACTAAAATAACGATCAATCTAGGATAGATATATAAAAAGTGCATGAATGGAAACCTAAAGCTCCTCAATACCTTTCCAACACTGCAAGATCGTGAAAATAAGAGATTATGGAAAAAATTTATGAGCTTAGGAGCAATAAATGGAGATATGACTTAAACCAACAATAAGTGTAACTAAACAGAAAAATATGATAAAATAAACAACACCATTGGATAGTTCTAAGAACCAGCTTTTCGACGATATCTTGTTTACCCAATTTTGATACCGTATGCCCAAGTTATGCCAAAAATGAAAAAAAATTGAAAGCACCAGGGTATAATCCATACCTTGCATGTTGCAGTCTCCCTGTACCTTGTCAGCAAAATAATTCAGTGATACGGATCCATACAATGACTATACAGATCATACAAAATTCATCTCATATTTTGTGCTGCTAATTTTTTTTGCTTTTCTTGCAACTTCTTAGATTTGAGCAAAATGACAAGTGATTTAAGTTGCTTTAGATGCGATGGCAAGGCTTGTTTTTCTCCAAGATGCACCAAAAATTTGGTCATGGTGAGATCCCTCCAAAAATTGAATAGGGGGATGCAGATCTAGGCTCTGATACCATGTTAGAATTGAAGATTCAGTCCACAGCTCCCATGAAACACCTGTAAGCAATTACCTATCACAATAGAGAAGATCTGAAAGCAAGATTGTGCTAAAAAAAATGAGAATTCTATTGATGTAAATAACTTGGATAATTATTACAAATGAATGTGCAAGCTTTATAAAAGCATTACACAAGCAAACCCTACATGTGGATTTGACAAGATAGCGACAAGTGTTCTAATCTAATGCAATGAGACAACTTGTCCTAACTTTAGTCCAAACTAATAAAAGAATCAAACTAAAGATTAAAAAGAAACTCCTAAGTTTAGCTTAAGTGAACTAAAGTAAAAAAGCTTCTAATAATTAATTGATGATTAATTAATTATCAAAGAATGACTTATTTACTCTAACACTATATGGATATAATTCTTCATGAATGTTCTATAGTATCTAATCAAGCCAAAGAAACCCCTCAATTTCTTAATGGTTTTGGGAACATGCCATTCCAAGATACCTTTAATTTTATTAGGATCCACCTTTACTCCATCATGTGAAACTACATGTCCCAACAACTCCACCTCTTTGAGACCTAAAGCATGCTTGGAAGGATTAGCATCGAGTTGGTGGTCTTTGAGAACTTGTAATCCTAGATATACATGTTGCAATTTTTTTTAGAAGAATGAAGAAGAACATCTCATTTTGTTGTTTTGTGTTGTCATTGATGTCACCATGTTATATGAGTTGCAACTGCAAGATTAATTCTTAGTTTGATCTAGTATTCCAGGCTGGTATCTGAACCGGTAGACAATTATCATCCTCCGGTATTTTTGTCTGCAATCCTTTGTTGTTGATTATTGTTGCTTGCATTTTTGGGAAATGGTTTATGGATGTTGGAAGTATGTACATTCAAAATCTCATGTATTTAGATGCTCGTATGGTGTATCGACATTATTTTGTTGCATTTTTTCTATTAGGTCTATCTTTGGCTAACCTAAAGGATAGATGATGTAATAGTAAATTAATTTTGTCTTGCAGATATATGTGTGACCTATCTTAGGTCCATGTCGACATGATGTAGTGTGATGAGAATTTGAATTGTTTTTGGAAATATTTTGTGAAAGCTTGAAGCTGATAGTTGGTATTTTTCATGAATAAGAGTTGCATCTAATTAGGCCAACCTAATTGATGCTTGCAGATGTATCAGCTATATATATTGAGCCGTTTTGAAGAAGTTGATGATGATGAAAATGTGAAGAAGTGCGAATATGATGAAGTGTTTCAAGTCAGTTTACTGAGCTTCATAGGAATTGAATCAACACTTGTTAGGTGTACATTATCAGCTCATTTTCTGGCTGTAAGCCATTCTATCATTGCAAATTTTATAGGCAGTGAGCCTCTCATTTTGGATAGTGAGTCCTGGAAGTGAGCCACCCCATTTTCTAATATTTTATAACTAGTTATACTATATTGTGAGCTAGCACTCACCGTGGTTTTCCCATTTTGGGTTTTCCAAGTAAAAATTTTGGTGTTCATGTGTTGTGTGACTTCATGTTCTATTAATTCTCTTATTTATCTTTACTGTTATATGCATCAGAGTAATTGGATGGCATTTTTTAGTAAGTTGAAGAAGATACTGATTCACCCCCCCTCTCAGTATCTTAGATATTCAACAATTGGTATCAAATCTTGGTTCCTCCAGAGAAGCTTAACAACTTGAGGAAGATCCTAAAGATGGAACAAATGAATGATAAAGAAAAGCTCTGGGCTACACTTGAAGATCTTGAGAAAGTTAAAAGTGAAAACAAAGATTTGAAAGAAAATCTTGATGATGCAAATGAATGTGTCCAAAAATTAAAAGAGAAATTGAAGAAGTTCAAAGAAAGACATAGGGAAGTGAGTAGTTGAAGTAGGCTAATGAAGAGATTACTAGTTTGAAGGAGCAAGTAGAGGAAAAGAAAATAATTAAAGAATGTCTGAATAAAATGGTGCAAAGCAAGTCTGATGAATGCTCTAAGCTTGAACAAGAAGTGGTGAATCTGAAAGTAGATCTATAAAAAGAAAAACTTTGTGAAAATAATTCCAAATCTAGTTTAGACAAGCTTGATGAGTTGATTTCAAGGCATAAACCAATTAAAGACAAAGGTGGCTTGGGAATGGAAGGAGGTGAAAACTCTAAGGATAATTGGAAGACTTAGAATGAAGGAAAGTAGAAAGGAAATTCAAGGAAATTTGCTAGGATACTACCCGTGAGACAACCTAATGCACAAAGGTATCCATATTTCAATGGTATTTTTTTTTCATGTAACAAATTTGGTCACAAGGAAACATAATGTAGGAGTAGGATGAATCAGTTTCCTTGTTCCTTCTCTGGTCAATCTTTTGCATGCAAGAGAATTGGAAATAGAGCTAGTGAATGCATAACTTAGATGGTAAATTGGTCTAATGGAGGAAGAATGAATCAATCCTTTAATTGTTACTACTATACATGTGAAAAAATTGGACACAAAGCTAATTAGTGTAGGTCAAGGGTTAATGGAGGACAATCTAATCAGGAAAATGTCAAGTCTGCTACAATTTCAACAAACTAGGGCATATCTCAAGAGTTTGTAGAAGTAAAAAGGGTAAGCAGACTGATCTGGTAGAAAAGAATGAACTGGTGAAGAAAGTTGAAAAGAATGAGGTTAAGAAAGAAATGAATAAGATTTGGAGGAATAAAGAAGAGCCCGAAATGATGATGCATCTGCGCCCTCATCCGATACAAATAATTCCTTTGGGAATTAAACCTAGCAAGGTCTTAGGGGGGGCTTTAACATAAAATTTCTTGAACCCCCTAATGTTTGGCATGCCAGTATTTGGAACGAGGATATGTTGTAAGAAATGATTAGTTAGAGGTTATGCAAGTGGAACCCAAAGAATATGTGAAGGCATGATCATTTGCAGAGAAAATTAGGGTTTCTCCAAGTAGAGAAGAAGAGTTTTTAGTAGGTTTTTGAAATCTGTCACATTTAATATGAATTAGGGCAGATCATTGTTTTATAAAGTGAATGTGTAAGGAATTTTAATCACTTGTACGTTTGAAGAAATTGAAGAGAATTTTGGAGTGTTCTTGAGGTGATTTGGAGTTTGAGCTAGGAAAACCCTAGTTCTGGTTTTTCATGATAAAGTGGTATTCTAATTTTCTATGTAGTTGTGGGTTTGTGTGAATCATCTTTTTGAATTGTTTGAGATTGAAATTGTGAAGAATGGTAACCCATGTAGTTGCTAAAGTTTTGGAAAGACCTAGCGATCATATAGGAAATATTCTATGAAGGTTTTCAAAGACGATCCTATGGGTGCCTTCTCATCAATCCCTCATGGGTTTATGCTGACTAAGGAAACAAGAATGTACATACGATTAAAAATAGATGAATTCAATCATAGTAAATTGATAGATATTTGGTAGAATGAGCTCACTGGAGATAATTTCTTGGTGAAACTTGAATACTCGAACCTTGTTGTGAAGAGATTGGAAGAAATTAAGGATGTTACTAGACTCTGTGACACCAAACCATTCCTCGTGCTAAGAGCCATAAAGAATGAAGTGTTGATGGATCTCACTAGTGTTGGATATGACAAGAGATCTCTTACAACTAAGTCTATCACTAATCCTGCTATGAAGTATGCTGCTATAATGATTGGTCATAAAATTTACTTTACCAACAGAGAGAAATATGTTTCTGCCACAACTATTTATATTGGTTTCGATATGGAAATCAATGGTGTAGACTATGACTTGTGTGAACTTCTCTGACAATAGTTGCTTGAGAATTTAAGGATGACCAAATAAAATAAGTATGCATTTAAATTAGGTTCTTTAATTATGTGTTTACTATTCTATTTTCTAAAGAGACTTCCTGGAAGGGATGATATGGTATTCTAGGATACATCCATACCAGTGGCACATAATATTTTTGATCACTTACATAATCTGGGTGATTTGAAGAACACCGATGGGTCAGCCCGAACCCCAAGGACAATGGGCGATTAGCATTTTAGAAGTAAAGGCTTGGCATGCATGAGATGCACAAAAGTTATGACATGAAAATTCATTTAAACAAACCCAATATCATTTACGTCCCTTGGGGTACACGAGGATACATTACGAAACTTAATGCCATACATCAATGATAAAGAATGAAAGCCAAATACAATCCATGACGAAGCATATATATAAACCATCAATAAGAACCATTCACTTAAATAAATACAATACTTTGAATAACTTCTGATATGGATCCATATCCACACAAGGTTCACCAATGATAAATATTACATCACATCCTTTTCATTACTTTACACTGTTCAAGTCTTACAATGATACAAACATGTTTCCCAATATGGGCAGGAACCACATAACAAGATAAGATGATACATCAGAAAGATGAGAACAAAGTAATGTAACTGGCTCCAAGACAAATACAACTCTGGAGTCGCTGCAACGGCACCAATCTGCACCTCTCGATCCTTGACTGGGGACCCAATGGGGTGCTTAGCACATTCCACCCAACCACGTGGGTCCGAAGACCCACCCCCCGTGCTAAGGAGCTGACAAGAAGAGACCTCAACCAAGAACATCCAAACAGGGAACCACAAGACTCAACATCATACAAAGGTATCATGAAACTCACGGATTACAATGACATACTCAACAACATTCATGAGTCAACAAAATCAAATAAAACTATGAAACTCACCACTTTTAACCCAAGCAATAACAATTAAGAAAGTCACCAAAGAGCATCCATAAATCATTTCCACAAGAATCTGAAACAACATAAAGACTACAATATCCAGAGGCGACAAGAAACAAGAACAAGGGTGTCTAGTCGGGAGGGTCATCGCATAGCTCTCATGGGATCCCCTGGCACTTCCTCCAACCGAGGCGCCGACACCCATCTATGGATTCCCTAGCCCTCAAAAATAACATAAAGATACAATAACTAGAGGCAATTACAACCAAGCACAAGGGTGTCAAGTGGAGAGTGTCATCGCATAGCTCTCATGGGATTCTCCTGGCCCTTCCTCCAATTGAGGCGCCGACACCCATCTATGGATCTCCTGGCCCTTCCTCCTAACTGAGGCGCCGGCACCATAGGGTAGCTAATGCAGAGCCGATAATCTCTCGTGAGGACGAGACTATGACTTTTCCGACCACGGCCTTCTCAGTCTATCACTAGTCTATGGTAGCCCTAGTGCATAGCCGAGGAATCCAATGTTTTATTATCTTGTGTTTTTTAAACTACCCAACCCTCTAAATTCTATTGTTTAGGTTATCACTTGTTTAACTACTCTTTTGTGGGTTATCCTGGCCCTTCCTCATCCGAGGCGCCGGCACCCACGAAGAGCCACTCTCCCTCCTATGACCCCCTAACATAACTCAAAGCAGGCAAGGGTTGTACTGTAACCAAAAGGGCAAATAATCTCAAGACCAAACTATGGGAGGCATTAACCATCTCGCTATAACACATAATCAATGTCTCAACAATTCATGTACAACCCTTTTAAAATCACGATATCAAAACACTTGCCTCATCAAGGCACATAAAGAGAAAACATCAACTGACAATAATCTCAAGCCTCTGGAAGCAAAAAGAACGACAATCCACAATCAAGGGTAAAATGAAGCAACAAGAATTATTCCATTTACATGGTACAATCCAAGCATAAGCCCAAAACCCCCATTACGATCATAACCTCGGCAAAATCAAAACAATGAAGTTCTTACAACACAACTTTACTCAATGCCTCTGGAAGTCCAATGACCAAAAGACCTCAACTCCTAATAGAGGATAACATAACACTGAGGGTTCCCATAAAACTAAATATCAAGGTTCATCAATGGAGTATAAATTTCAAGGAGAAATGAACATGTTCAACAAGGCACAATTTATCATAGTCAAGCATTACACAAGGTTCATACTGCACCACCAAAAAAAAAAAGATTAACTAATAAGAGCTTCATAAAAACAAACAACAGGAAGATGTAATAAAAGAAACGACACCATCAAATCCAAGCAACTTAAGCACCATGATCAAACACATCATTACAAGGAACAATCAACTTTGAAATCATGCCCTACACTAGTTTAAATTAAAAGACAAGTAATTCAAGTCCAAATAATAACAAATTGTCTTCATTGTACTAATAAGCAATTTAAATTAACTAGAGAAACTATGTAGTTGCATTTCGCAAACATATCTAGACACACTTTCCATATACTAAAATAAAAATCACATCAGTAATTAAACCTCCTCCCCAAGACAATATAATATGAAGAATTCCTAATGAATTACTCTTATTTTCACCTTTCATATTATTTTCCTCTCCTAATTACATTTTAAGACCATTTCCTTTGAATTAATAACTTTTGAGGTAAACATAATTTAATTACAATAATCTATCATTTAGTCAAATATTATCTACTCTATGTGTCCCCTTTCCGTACCACTATCAACTCTTTCTAAAGTTGCAACCTTTAAACTCTAAAATGATAACAAGAAGATACTATTTATAATTTATTTATCTAAACAGAGTGATTATATTATATCTTTAAACTTCCTGTTATGTTCAGGTGCGCAGCTATGACAGGCTGCCAATGAAATCAGAGAAGCTATTTAATTTACTACAGTTTTGAAAGACTAAGCTTTGTGGCTGTGATAGGTCGCCAATGGTTTCAGGGAGGCTTTCTAATTCTGCACAATGCCTCAACTCTAAATGTTGTGACTATGACCGGTTGCCAAGTATATAAAAAAAAAAGTGAATATTGGAATTTGGAAATATTGACATCTACTTGCATTA
>VDFB02102104.1:0-25046 GCA_007258455.2 Sequoia sempervirens | reverse complement strand
AGAGAAACAATGGAAATACTATGAAGCCAAATAATTCATTAGATGCACAATTGAAACTAATACAATATATAATGGGGAAACCCTTTTTTGTAAAGACAAGGATGAAACCCTAGATGAAACTCTAGGACATACTAAGATCATTACAATTGTCTCAATCATACGATATGAGACACAAAAAGTAAATGACCTAAGTAAGCTTAAGAATATAAGTGTGAATAGGACATAATATGAAACCGGTTAGGTAATATACCATGTTCACACCAACAAATATGGTACACAAATGGAAGGCTGCAGTTTATTAATTTGCAAACAGAAAAAATGTTGTAAAGTGTGTTCATCTGTGTATGCACAAGATAAATAGTGTGCAATAGTTGTTACAAAAGCACAAATACACATATTTTAGCATTGCACAAACAAAACAAGGTGCACAGGTATTCATGTGCAAAGGAGGCTAGAAGTAAAGATATTTCATATTAATGGTAACAATCAGGAGTGGCACATATAAAAGATTATATATTTTCAACTATGCACAAAGATCTGTTTTTTAATGCTTATGATTATAGCAAACATAAGAAAGTGTGCCATACATGTGAACACTATTATAAAACAAGGATTCATTTTTTAAAGTTTGTGTGGGAGTTTATGTTTGTTGTTGAATGGAGATGAACGCGCCATTTACAAATATATAATGGAAATTCATGTATGGTGTAGTGAATAAAGCATACTAAGTCAAGATATGGTGCGAGAAGTTTTATGGTCTCCAACACGGTGCAACTATGGCAACATACATGCACGACCTATGGACGTAAGACGCATATTGTTATATTTTCACTAAATATGGATATCTTGTTGAATTCTAGCAAGAAGACAATTCAAATTTTTATTGTAATGGTAGAACAGATAGAGATGTGGGCGAACAAAGGAAGAGTACACATAGGTTGCACAAAATATAATATGGAGCATTAAGTAATGGAAAAGCTATACATGCTGTGCATAGACCAGGAATAGTAATAATCTATAAAGAATCATGAGTGCACAAATGTTGTGCAACTATGTTAGTGTTTGAAGAGCACTTCAAGAAGGCTATTAGTTGGGATCTCATACTCGTATTAAATCATATATTTGATTTTGAAAGATCCAAAGTAGTCATACATGCATGGGGTGTTAAGTTCGACATATGGGAGTGCTATGATGCATGGTGTTATATATATTGAAATTCAATCTTGCAGTCATCACCAATTAATCTAAGAGGCTATGCTTATTTTAACCACATAATTGAATATTGTAGAGAGACTGTGGCATCTTTCTATACTATACCAGATATTATGCAGACCACTTCAAGAATTAAAGACAATGATGAAGACGAGCATACAAAATGATAGCGGATAGTCTTGCACAGGTTTAATTAAATGTGTGGGCTATGGTGCAATCTTTTTGGATGGCACATAGGTTATTAGAAGGCATAGTAAATGCATAGGAACATATGTAAATTTGTAGGCTTCAGTGAATATGCCAAAGAGATTTGTAGGGATTATGCACTCGATTCACATTAAGGATTATTATATTAGTGGAAGGGAAACCAAAAGATAGACAAAAACAAAGTTATGTGTCAGAGTATTTGAATAATTGTGTATCCAATTTTTTTAATACCTTTATTTGTTGGATGTTAGAAGCATAGTAACGAGACTCGAACTCGGCTTGGACTCAGCTAGGGTGACTCGACTCGGGACTCGGCACCCAGACTTGACGCAGACTCGGCAAAATGAAAAAACCCTATAAATTTAGATTGTTAAGGATTTAAAACTTGTTTCAAACACCCTTTATTGAATAAACCTTAAAGACACAATAACATCATTAAATAGAAGCAAATTTGATCACATACACAAGTATACATCGATCACATAAGCATAAAGTACACAAATTGTAGCTGAGTTGTTGAAGGAAATAACACACTTAGATATATAAATATAGTCAAATGTATACAAAACTCATGGAATATGAAATCCATGACATCAAATGTTCCAAACAAATATGAAATATCAAAACAATAACTACAAGTCTGTGGCTCAAAGGAGTTTGCATCCTTCCTACGAAGGCATCTAAGGTGGGTCCTAGATGATGTAGCAACTACAACCATAGTCTCTGCTTGTGACTCCATGCCAACCTCACCAACATTAGTGGTGGATGTGTTTGCTTGTGCTTTAGCCTCCTCTGCCATGGCCATAGCCTCAGCCTCTCTATCTGCTCGGTCAACCCAATCAAGGTCCTCGTCACTAACACAAGTATACATCGATCATATAAGTATAAACACAAATTGTAGCTAAGCTGCTCAAGGAAATAGCACACTTAGATATATAGTCAAAGACTCAAATGTATACAAATATCATCGAATATGAAATCCATGACATCAAATGTTCCAAACAAATATGAAATATCAAAAGATTCAAAACAATAACTAGAAGTCTATGGCTCAAAGGAGCCTGCATCCTTCCTACGAATGTGTCTAAGATAGGTCATGGATGATGCAGCAACCATAATCTCAAGTATCAGGGCAATTTCCCTAATGGGGTTGACAGGCAATGCCCTTTGTGGGGGTCTAGGTGTAGTGCCTCTAGTGTGGTCGAGGGGCAACACCCCTCGTGGGGGTTTGGGGGCAGCGCCCCTAGTGAGGTCAAGGGGCAGTGCCCCTTGTGAGGGTTTGGGGGTAGTGCCCCTAGTGGGGTCAAGGGCAATGCCCATTGAGGGGGTCTGGGGGCAGCGCCCCTTGTGAGGGTCTAGGGCAACGCCCTCAACGGGGTCAAGGGGTAGCGCCCTTATAAGTCTGGTAGTAGTGCCTAGCGAAGTCAAAGTGCCTGCCAATGTTAGAGTTTGGGGGCAGCGGCCCCAGTGGGGTCAAGGGGTAGCGCCCCTTGCGGGGGATTGGGGGCAGCAGCCCCAGTGGGGTCAAGGGCAACGCCCCTTGCGGGGGTCTCGGGGCAACGCCCCTCGCGGGGTCTCGGGGCAGCGCCCTAGGTGCGCTCCTTGTTGCGATAAAGGGCGGGGTCGAGGGGCGGAGCCCTTGCCACCAAGGCCAAATTAAGACCTCCAAAAGCATACAAACCTTCATGGCGTACATCATTTTGCATTCACAATAAGTAAAAAAAAAACAAGTTTTAACTTTAAATTTCATGTAATTTTTTACACTTTTCAAACCTTGCTTGTTGCCGAGTCCTGCTGACGAGACTCACTTGGACTCGGCAAGACTCGTCCGAGTCCGAGCCCCCAGGACTCGGCCAGGGTGACTCGACTCGTGACTCGCCGAGTCCTAGTGAGTCTCGTTACTATGCTTGGTACCATTTACCAATTGTGAAGTGGATAATCTTTAGGGTATTGTAACAAAATTGTGTTTACAGAACCAAGTTCAAATCAGTGGTAGTATTGATAAGCATATAAGAAGACTAGTTGCTGAAGGATATGGAGAACATGGAATAGACTATGAACAAATTTCATCAATAAAAAATGGTACTTATTTGATTGATTTCAGTACTTGTAGTTTGGAATGGGGGAAAAGTTCATTAAATGCATGTCAAGGGGTGCAGGAATTCATCAATATTTTACAGCCTCAAGGTTTTGTAGAAAAAGTTTACATGTTTTCATAAATGATTAAAGCACTTTACAGGTTGGAGGAGGCTGGGAAAGCCTGCTAATTCTGATCACATGTTTCACACAATGGCTGTATTATACAAATTTGCTTGTCTGAAAAGGTCACTGAGAAGTCTTAAAATTCTGTGCTTTCAGTGTTCATGTTTCATTTTTATTTTTTCTGAAGGAAAGCAGACTCTTCTATTGAATGGATCAGCAACTCGCATAAAGCTGTAGTGCTCAACAGTTGTACTTTCCCTTCCACATAAGCAAGAAGAGCATTTAGGTCCACGTATATGTATTTCTGGGTGGTAGGATCTTAACATATACCTGAGTTGTTAAGCCATTGAAGAACCTATATAAGTCCAAATTACAAAAGTCATTTCAAGAGCCCTTGGAAGCTGACCTTTGTTTTGGTGGCTTAATAAGGACCCGATGTTTTAGTAAGCCTCTCTTCCCTTTACACAACAGCTTACACAAGGGGCACCCTCCTTGGCCTTAAACACCGGATCATTGCTGCGGGATAGCCCTAACTTATCACCTTACCAGGAAATGCTTAAAAGTTGCATTGTATCTCATTCTTGCATGCCTTCTATTTGTGCTCTGGATTGTCTTAAAGAAAATTTAGGCATTTTATTTAATTTAGCAGCATGTTTTTGATGGGAGGTAGCTATTCAGTGTATTTATTTGTATAATATTTGGTTTTTTCTTAACATCATCTGTGTTAACAGAACAACTTCCAGACAAGAAGTGGTAGCGAGATGGATCCACCAAGCACTCAACTCCAGGAAATAGAGCTGAAAGCAGGAAGAAAACACTGCAGGACTGAGATCTAGAAAGAACCTGAATGAGGTCAATCATCACTGTCTCTATTTCAAGGCAATATTGGAAGTTCCCAAGAGTCAAAAGCTGGCTATCATCCTCAGAGTACCTTTATAGCAGAATGTAAATATAAAAAGTAAGCACTCTGGGTGGACTTTTGCAGAGGAAAGATTGAACGGTGTGCGTTGTATTTCTTCTGATTCTATTTGCGACTAGGTTACTGGAAAGCTGCTGAGAAAGGCCTAATTTCACATTGTGTAATCTGGTACTTCTTGATAAAAGCTAACTAAACATACAAGGATGGGTAGCTTAATAATTGAGAAAGCTCAAGCTGTTGGTATATTTGTCAGTATTATGTACTGGCTTTCCTGAATCTGAAAGTCATTTCATTATGCTCTTCAATGGCTAAATATTATTTATCAATATTTAATTATACTGAAACATATATAATTGATTCTAATCCTGCATCCTTGCCTTTGTCTGTTTATTATTTGCATACAAGGATTGCCATTTCTGAAAAGCCTTATAGGACAAGGCTTAGTATTGCACAGAAATGAGATGGTAAATGGGGATACACAAATGATATTACCTGTTCAATGGATAGAAATATGGATCCAAGTTTTCTGTCTTACATGAGCTATTATAAATAATTCCTTGCTTTAAACGTAGCATGAATTATTCTATTATTTTCGTAACATGAGAAAGTTTGGCATCCAATCACACCATGGTTTGCTCTTTTGAGAGTTATTATAATGCTTCTATATTAAGACCCCTTGACTCTTTATCTTTTAGTTACTTGTTCAGTGAATACATATGATATGGAGGACGATTGAACCTAGCAAGATTGTCTTTATGTTTACAATATGATGTACAACTCATCTCATAGATGTAGGATTCAAATTTATGGAGTAGCTTTACATCCAACCAAGGAAAGCAAATTTAGCGAGCAGATAGGTTGAGCTGGATAAATGTTTATAATTTGTCGTGTTGTGGATCTTAAGTAATGTTTGCCTGCACATATAACTATGATGAAATTATTTATTGATAAAACTCACTCAATGGGAAACTCAAATTGCCACAAACCGAATAATAAAGTAGAAATACATTGCTTTCAACTGTTAGGCTTTATTATTCGGTTTGTTATCAGTAGAGATAACACAATAATTTTAACTGTTGCAAGTGGCAAATTTGCTATGGTGTGGATAGCAGTTAGGGAATTTAAAAGAACATGACATTCAATGCCTCGTTTCTAGTCTTCTCCTCCGTGAGGGGTTGCCTAGGTGAAAACTGAAGTGTTATGCTTGTGTTTTGCATTAATTTCCAGTTTGTGTGAACACAGGTCAGCTTCCAAAGGGTAAATAATAGTTTTTAAATAAGAGCACAATAAGTTCCAGTGATTTGTAATCCAGAAGGCCTAATTTTGTAGATGATTATGAACCATTTTGGTATTCAAGAAAGATAAACTTGTGGGGAAAATATGTAGAAGCGGATTTGTATGTCGATGACAGGTTCTTCAAATGTAATAGAGTTAGTCCTAGTGAATCTGGAGATTAGCATATGTTGTTGGAACTGAGAAATAAGAATGGTTGACATTAATGAGAGGCAACAGTCGGTCGCTCAACAAGAAGCATATGGCCAAACAAGAAGTTAAAAAAACCCAGGAACAGTCATTTACCAATACTTAAGTGTGAGCTTTAGCTAATAAATATAGCACTAGCCCAGGAACAGTCATTTACCAATACTTAAGTGTGAGCTTTAGCTAATAAATATAGCACTAGAGATGATGGAGAAGAGGATTGGTGACCATGAGCACCAATGGGAAGAATAGAACCCAAAGTAAAATCTGGAACAACTCCATTCAAGGTTGAAACCAAGGTTGACATAAAACCTGAGGGACAAGTAAATATAGAGATATTAGACAACCTGGATCAAGTAGATGAAGGTGTATTTTAGTGTCCATAATGTAAGTAAAGCTCTTTGTTTTTTTGTTGGCTTGCTTGAAAATGAGAAGACTTACTTTTGTATGACGGGAGATTAATCTTTCTTCATGTGAGAAGAAGAAATTAATCTTTCTTCATATGGGAAGAAGAAATTGACAATCTATAGTTGGTATGGCTTCAAAGTTCTACGAAGGAAGAATTTCTATCCAATTGGCCACCGATCAAAAGATAAAGTGGCTCTACTATAGTCAAGGAAGTGGTTAAATTGTTCAAGATTACACAACCAAAATTTGAAGGCAAACAATGTTGCTTAGCATGGACACGGAAGAACATATCCTTACCAAATACCTTGATGGGTTGTATTCAACCTTAAAAGGAAAGCCATCACTGCCAAACCAAAAGTTTTGGGTTAGACTTGTGTATTGGCATGTTACATTGATTATGAAAAAGAGACAAGAAGATATGGAACAACTTATAGAAAAGAAAGGAAAGCCCCCAAAAAATGGAAGGCAAGAAGACTAATGTTGTACACCAATGTAAGTCCTCACAGATCTTTATTTGTATTAAAATATTGATGGTCATATTGAAAACATGTGTCGGAGGTTGCACCCTTTGTTGCATAAAAAAAAAGAAGCCCAAAGAGGACTCCAAGAAGTCCATGGCTGCTATCAAAGAGGTTGAAGGATAGCTTGGAATTGACGAAATATAAGGAAGTATAGCTACAAGGACTGCCATGATTGAAGAAGTAGAGGCAATAAACATTCCAAGTGAAAAAAGCAAGGGTAAGAGCACTTGTAGATCTAAACTTTTAATGCAATCTGACTTCAATTAAGATAGTTAGAAAGCTTGGTTTGAAGACTTATAACTATCTCAACCTTACCCTTCAGGTTGGGTCAAGAAAGGTGCAGAGATTCAAGTAAACAAGATGTGGAAAATTTAGTTTACTATTAATGCTCAATACATAGATGAAATAGAGATGGATGTAATTTTACTTGATGCATTTGATATTGTGCTTGGGAGTACATAATTGTATATAGGAGATACTATATTCATGAGGAGGGATAACAAGTACCATGGGTCTATGATGGAGTGAAGTATGTCGTCAATGGAGACCAAAGCAAAACACAAATTGTCATTGTAAATTCCAATCATGCATTGAAGCTAATACAAGAGACCAAGTAATTTTGTCTTTTACTTTTGAAAGATAAACAAGACGACGAAATTGATGTTTCTTCTCTCATAAAAACAAGAAAACCAAGGGGTTAGAATAATTGTTGACATTAATTGAGGGTGTATTTCATGAGCCTAGGAGGTTGCCTCCTATGAAAGAGGTAGAGTATGACACTCATTTTCATCCTAAATCTCCTCTACCTAGTGTAAGATTGTATAGATAGTCATTGAAGGAGAGCAATGAAGTAAAACAATAGCTTCAAGAGTTATTGAAAGGTGTAATATGCCCCAAAACTTCACCATATGAAATAACTATAGTCATGGTAAGAAAGAAGAATGACTCTTGAAGAATGTGCATAGATTACCATGCTCTCAATAAAATCACTATTAAAAACCACTATCCTCTCCCAAGGATAGATGACTTGACCAATTGCAACATGCAAAATATTTACAAATTTGAACCTAAAATCAACTTCCCTTAAAGTAAATATGGAAGAGGAGGATACATGGAATGAAACTTTCAAGATTGAGGTTTGCATGAATGGTTAATTCTTCCTTTTGATTATCTAATGCACCAACTACATTTATGTGTTGAGAAAGTTCATATATTCATGCGTCATACTGTATCTAGATGACATTGGGTTTTTGTGCAACATAGGAGGGATATTTAATTCATTTTTGACAAGTTTCAAAAGTGTTGAAATAATATCAATTCTTATGCAATTTGAAGAAGTGTGAGTTTGCTAAGGAGTTAGTGGCATAACTAGACCATGTGGCTAGAGGAGGTTACTTGAGAGTGGATCCCATAGAGGTAGAGACTATTAAGAATTAGCCCATGCGAAGGAGTGCCATAGAGAGAAGGAGGTTTGTAGGTGCTATTTGTAGACACCTAAAATTGTCATTCACATTTGATCAATTTATCTCAATTTCCTCTCATTTTCAACTTATATTAATAAAATCATATTTTAATTATTTAATTAATGCTCCTTGCTTATTCCACTATCCCATTCTTTATCTAAAACCATTTCACCATTCCTCCCTAAAGTCTAATTCTTGATAAATAATTATTTTCATGGTTATTTACCCAACCTATATCCCTGCTTCTTCCAAAAAATTAAATAATTTATATTTATTTAATTTGGCCTTTTAAGCACTTTCCATAACCTACACCTAATCTCCCATTACCTCTTAATCTCCTAATCATTTGCACATGGATAATTAATCATTAATCTTAGATTTGATTGACCCAAACTCCCACAATATCCACTTGTCATATCAAGTACCTACAATTGGTACTCCAAGGAATGGGTAAAGCTTCTATTCTTTGATTTTTTAATTTTTCCATGGTACCTTGGAGCATGGGGCAAGCCACCTCTTTTTCATAAAAGCCAAATTTAAATTTCCCATGTACCTCCAAGTTATGGGTTAAGCCAAAGCCCACTTTTTGGCGATCCTTCCAAGATACTTAGTAGTACCCATTCTAATCCTACCCTTCCACTTATTCCCATGCCAAATACCATCCATTGATTTTCCTATGATCTTGGAGCCACCATCTTCAATCAATCCCCTTTTTCCACTTGTCAAACCCTCCATGCTTGAGGGATCTCAATCATTTTGAACCCTTGATCCTCTAAATTGATCTCAACCTTCATCCAAATTCGCCAATTTCTATAAATTAGAGCTAATCCTATCCATTTTAATCAACCATATGAATGCATTGTTATGTTGTCAAATTGTGAGCACGCATCTTAATCTAATTGGGCAAAATCACTCCTTGAGTGCAACTAGAGGATTTAACATAGTTTATCATTGATATTTTATGTTGTTTGACCTTATAATTTACATAATATGAGAGTTTGTATGTCTTTGTGATTGTTCGATTTGGCTTAGTCTAGGCGGTTCACTATTGTAACAATTTCCTACACATTTTCCCCACACTGAGTGGGACACATGTCCCTTTTTTTTTATCACTGATCAAATTTACTTTTCTTGAGATTTTTCATGTGTAGGTTACAGTTCGACAAACTTTTTCCAGTTTGGTGACTCCATGACTTGTGGCGACAATTTTGTTGGGTAGTTGCTAATGCTCTTTTTGACGTCTTTTGATAATTTGGTATTCAAATTTTTGATAGGGAGCTAACTTTGCAAGGTGTTATGATAAAATTGACTTTTGATCTTTAATTATTCCATAATTAACCCCCTTTTGATTGTAGGATTCTAACATTTCAAGTATTCTATTTTTTTTTGACTCAACGGTACCACTTTGTCATTTAGCAGTTTAATCGTCAGAGTACCAGGAATCCAATTTTTTTTGTTTAAATTTGTTTTCCTATATTTTTGTTAAGAATCCTTCTCTATCTACTAATAAAAAATGATTTTGCAAGCCCACAGTTGTTGAGATGACTTGGTCATACTAGAGAATCAAGCTAAATCAAGTTTCATGTTGATCAAAGTTCATTTTCTATATAGGGATTTTGATTTGGCAGCTCTATCCTAGTTTGGTGGTTTCATGAATTGTGGCGGTGGTGGCCTTATAAAGTAAAATTATCAACATTTTGAGTTTCAATAGTTCTACCAGTGGTGCAACGATTTTGCTTTGTGTTTTAGCAATTTAGTTCGTTACAAATTTTTTGCATCTTTTATTTCATTTTGTGGGACTAACCTATTAATATACTTGGCTTTGCTATGGTGTTTGTCTTAATATTTTATCTTGCAACTTTTATGCATGTCAAAGATCAAACTTAAAACTACTAACAATTTTCTTGTAGCCCTGCTTGTCAAAGGCTTTGTTTGTCACTAATTTTAGGTACATTAATTAAATTAGGGGGAAAGAACTTGTATGCTTTGTCTTGAGAGCCTATAATTTTTATACGTTTTTTAACAAGTTATAAAAAGGGAGGAGAGTGAAAGTTGTATTAAAAAAGGATCCATCATCATGTTTGGTAGAGCTTCAAGACCCTTGGCTTGCCAAAACACGTAAGGTGAATGAAATGAGAGACCCTCCTAGTTCCATGCATGTAGATGGACGAGCCCTTAGTTAATGGATTTCCCCTAATTAGCTTGTAAATAGAAGCCTAAGACCATCAACCATCATTAGTGTGGTAGAAGGGGAGTGGATCGCCCTTAAAGCTACTCACAAGTACCTCTAAGTGTCGAGATAGAATTCACCTTGGGTAAAGACTTTGACCACCCTTGGTAAGGGGTTTTCATGCAATGCAACTATCCATAACTATTCTTCATCTAGTAGACGGTATTAGTGTTTAGTTCCATTGTGGATCCACACTAAGTGTCACATCTACTTGATTAGTCATAGACATGTGAGTATGTTTGGTATATCTTCTTGTTATACATTAGTACTTGCCTAACATCCAAAAGTCTCTAAGTCCAACAAGTGTGTATTCTTTGTAGACATCTTAAAAATCATTTTTTCCTAAAATCCACGCCCAATTCAACAATTTAGAGTCAGTCTTGACATCTCCGTCATATATTTTGGTGGATTCGTTATCTCTGTCTAGATCCTCATTCCAGAGTCTTACTCTAAATTTGTGTCTTCATTCCTCATAAAGTGATTCTATCACATTAGTCAATGGGCGCACTTTGTAGTGTCATCACCGGTCGATGTTTCCATCAGTAAATTGGCGGTTCCATACTATCTATTAATGGTTTCATCCCGGTCACTCTTTTGTTTAAGTTTCCCCTAAATTTGTTTGTCATTGATTACATTATCAAGTTGATGGCTCTATACTATATTTTAGCCGTTCCACCAGCGGTCTATTTCCTCATCTAGTGAGTTTGTTCACAAAATGGTGGTCTAGGTCTATCATTCAATGGTTTGGTTGCCTATACAATAATTAGAGGTTAAAATTTGTTGGCAAATGGTCACTGCTCCCCTCAGGATTTGTGACATGGACTAACCATCTCCTGTGGATCCGTTAACTTTGGTGGTTGTATCGGGCATTAATAGGTCAAACTTTTGGTGCAACGAAAACCATGGGGCCAATAAAATCCTAGATCAAAACATAATTATAGCTCCCCAAACACTACAACAATCAACAAGAACCCTTCTCCAACATATTAAGACACAAAAAATTCCACCTTCCACCTCAAACACCACATATCCAACCAAACATCATACCTCTTTTGACAAGGACAAGGTTATAATACAACACCTCCTAAACATATCCATAAAATTGACACTGTTCCATTTAAAGTCACCAACCAAATATTAACAACTTGAATCAAGATCTTAAATAATAAGAAGACACCTCCTAATGATCTCTTGAGAACATAGCCTATCATAAGTTAGAAAATCCTTGAACCAAGCTATTTTCCTTGAGAAAAAGGCATAGTTTGTATCCACACTTCTTTGCTTGAGAACCTAGCCTATCTCAAGTAAGAAATCAATACAAAATGAACATCACCTTAAGATCTTGACTAAAGTTTGAAAGGACATATATAAGTTCACCCATCCATAAACATACTTCATCTCCACAAAAAAAATTACGTCCTTGAAAGTAAGAGACGCATCATTGATTCTAATCACATCCACATCCACACACCCAACATTCAAATTTTATGCCCCTCACATGTTTGCAAGCAAATAAACAAATGGAGCAACAACTACCTTTTACCATGGGAATGTTGGGTTATGAATACCCCATTCTCTAACCCATGAGGGTCATCAACCCAACCTAATCCCCAAGGACAAAGGTCATCCCACAATAATGGGTCCGAAACTTGGAACATCCTGATTTTTTCTCGAAATCACTTATTTTTTAGAAAAACTAATGATTTAAGCCTTGAGGGGTTCCATCTAAAGGGTTTTAATTGAAGAGGGTTATATAAGACCCCCTTAGATCAAACCCCTTTGGATAGAGTCTCTCTAGTCTTAAATTATACCCACAATGGAGTCTCCTTCACACCAATCAAAATGCTAACAAGAAAACATATTTTCTTTACCTTTTGAGGGATTAAATAAAGTCATTTAGAAATTATGTTTTATAAGTATGTAACTCTTATTATAAGATTTCCAAAAAGTATAATTTTAAATAACTTTAATTTATTATTATATTTATATTTTATTTCTTGTGAATGCTAATTTTCACTAAACATCAAGGTATTTGTTTCACACACGTAGAAAAATAGGAAAATAGAGAAAACAATCTAAAAATATGTGTGCACTAGGTATTGATGTTATTGTTTCAGCAAAATAAATAAATTCAATACATACAAAACAAGTTATGCATGATGACATACACCTATGTCTAGATTATAATACTTTGACTTCAAAAAATAATTAAAAAAAACTATCCAACAAAAAATAATGAAAAAATATCCAGGCACTAGATATTGATGTTAAAAATCTATATTTTAAAAATTATTTAATTTTATCCTTTCAATAAAAAAAGTTATGCATGATGACATAAATGTCACTTTTTAAAAATGTTGTTTTGTATAAAAATAAGTTATTAAAAGTTATGTAAAAAAATTCACAATTTATTTCTATTTAAAAAAAATAAAATTAGAATTGACACACAAATCTTTAGAAATCACTAGTTCACATCATCTCCAAATTATTACTGGTTTAGTTGCTATAGGTTTTGAAAAGTGAAATTTTGTAAAAAATATTGATATTAATGTCCTAATTTGGCCAAAAAGTGGGACACAGTATTGTGGGATGATCTTGTAACAAAGTGAACAAGAAGTCATAATATCGTGCAACTGAAATTCTCTCGTAGTTTTCAAGACTGTGAATAATTATGAAAATATGGACATGATTGACATGGTTATAAACTTAAAAAAAGATGCCATCCTTGAACAAATCATAAACCAAGGAGAAAATTCCCCTCTAACTTTGACATGTCTAAATTTTGAGATATTGTTTACTTAAGAAACCCCCCAATTGACTTTTGAAAATTCGTGAGATAATCCCTATTCACAAGAACGAAGCCTTGGTAGTAGCATAGTTGTTGAACTTCCACACACTATGCCTCCTACACTTTCCTTGCCTACCAAACCCATCCTAATTCCTAGTAATAATACAATTCCCACCTTACAAATCCAACTTACCATATCATTTGTTCCTATTCATCCCACCACGTCATGAACTATGGATCACATTTCTAGCTGATCCATCCCCTCTATTAACCCATCCCTTCCTCTATCTCACCCAAGCCATCCTCATTTCCCATGATATCGTCTCAACATCCTTCCATACATCATGTACTTATGCCATCCTATATCCTTCATCCATCCACCTCGTACATCACTCAACATATTCTTTGTACATCACCCAATCACATCTTTTTATATTCCACAAGCTTCTTCCTCTTACATCCCACAAGTTTCCACCTATTACCTTCCTCAAACATCTCAAATACTCATAATCTTATATCCCCTTCAAAATAATTCCACCTCATATCTCCACTCTTTCCAACACATCATACCACCATCTAACCAACAATATGTCAAACCCCAACCCAACATCCACTATGCTACATACCAAGGTGTACCACTTAATGTGGGTGGACAATTTGTCAATACCCCTCCAACCTTTGATTTGGAGTGGGAAGAAGTGAAAATGATCCTAAAGAAATTACAAGTAGAAACAATAAAGAAACATTATAAGTTTGAAGACTTGTGCTTGTACCCATTTGACCAATCTATGTCGACGGTGCCTTTACCCCAATATTTTGAAATATTCAAACTTGATAAATAAAAAGGCAATGGAGACCCTTGAGACCATGTTAAATAATTATTCATGGCATGCTAGGAGGTAGCATACAATGATCAATACTTGCTCTTATTTTTCCTCATAGCTTAGGTGGGAAATCCTTGTAATGGTTCATGTATCTTCCCCAAGGTTCAATCTCATCTTTGCCAAACCTATCTAAAAAAAATGTTGCTTATTTCTTCTATAATTTTGAACACAAGGTCACCATACTTGACCTTTGTAACACCAAGAAACACACGGGAGAGAGCTTTGTAACATATTTTCAATAGTGGAGAGCAATCACTAGTCACCTCCCTTTGTCTATGTCTGAGAAACTTGACTTGTTAACATCTTCATTTAGAATTTGAATTAAGAGATGTCCTTCCAACTATAGGTACATTGTGCCTCCACATTTATTGAGATAATATAAAAGGGAGTAAACATTGAAGTCCCTATAGCCAAATGTTTAATCAAGGTGTATAAGGAGAATAATGATAAATAGTCCAACAGTAAGACACAATTTTGGGCTAAAAAAAAGAATGTCATTATTGATGGCATCACAAATGCTAAAAATGTAAAAGTAACCAATATGACAATCATCAATCAAGGAAAAATACACCTTGCAACACCAACACAATTTCGGTCCCTCAAGGGAAATCAAAGCAAAACCCCCAAAATGATCCTAAAATAAAATTTACTACTCTTGAGGACTAATGGATGTGTTGAGGAAACTTGTATAAGAAAAAATGGTCACATTTCCTATGACAAAAACCTTTGAAGGATCCAAACCTAAACTAACTTAGTATAAAAAAGAAAAATATTCCAACTTTTATAGGATTATAAGACATGCGATGAATAAATGCATGAAGCTAAGAAATTACATCCAAGATCTCATTGATCACATATACACAAAGATTGAAGGAGCTTCATCCTCCTCACCAAATGATCAATAGGGTAATCTACCAAAATTTACTCACAAAGCATTCCCAAACCAATCCATTGACATCCACTAGTCCTAATCAAGGCAAACCTTAAAATAATTGCACTAATAACATCTAATAGGATAAATCCCCTCATAACTATGATAATGTGAGATACATCACCCATAATCCTTTGCAATTTGCAGGTATCAAAATCAAAGCCAAGAATCCCAATTGTGCTATCACCACTAGATGTGGAACATTTAATGTTCTAGGACAATCCACTTCATCCTCCCAAAGCTCCCAATATAACCTATTATAGCACCTTGGGAAGAATTCAACAAAAATATCCATCCTAGATATTCTTAAATTATCCCCAATCCATAGAGATATATTAGGTCAAGCCTTGCAATAATCATGTGTCCTAATGTCATTGATCCTAAGAAATTCTAGTCACTTGTAGGTCACCTATTTTCTACCTATCAACTTGTTTTTAGCCAAAAAAAGATGCCTCCCATCAACCCATCCCATAATAAAGCCTTACACATTGAAATCCTTATAGCCAAACATAAGGTAAAGCTAAGTACTACTTGATAATAGATCTATCTTGAACCTATGCACATTAAAGTTTATTAAACAGTTAGGAAATTTTGTTGCATATTTAGAACCTCAAGTAATTACCATCAAAGAATATGATAATGCACAACGAGATTCTGAGGGAACTATATGTCTTCCTATATAAGTGTGTTTAGCCTTGGAATATACTATGTGTCATGTTATTGATCTTGACCTTCCATATAACCTCCTCAGCTGCCCATGGATCCATGCTATATTTTATCCCATCCACTTACCACCGATGTGTCAAATCCCCCCACAATGACATCAATGTTACCATTTACGTCGATCCACATCTTTTTGAATATTGTTGCTCTATGGAGGCTCGCTATCAATAGTATCATCATTGTCCAAGCACTAATGTTGTGTCTTCCAATGCAGCTAAGACTTCATCCTATGTCAACCCAAATACTTTATCTTCCTCATCCAATGCATCCTCCATTCTTGATCCCATAAATCCTAAGGTCAAGATCATTAATAAAGGTTGCAAAGAGTATGATTTGCACAATGGCTTTCAAATTGGTAAAATGCCTCTTTGTCCTTATTCATATGGTGGTCCCTCTCAACAAACATATCATAGAGAATTTAACACTAATGAATATGGACATATTATCTTTTGGTCACCAAACACATTAGAAAATGGAAAATTAAAGAGGATCTTAATACTTGGTTGTATAAGGATGAATCAAATCCAAATGACACTCTTTTTGAATACCTATGAGAAAAATTCCCTATTCCCCTCCATATAAGAGGAAGGGATCAAGCCTCCATGAGAAAGGTATTGTACAACCTAGCTATCCTCCAACTAACTTCTATAAGAGGGGACTTGGGTATATACCTCTATAGACACAACTTACAAAATTGTTAAATAGCTTTGAAGATGATGAGAGAACCACTGATATTGTGGATAATATCACACACTTTTTTTTTATCATAATTAATATCATTCGATGATTTGAATATATCCCTACTCCTCGAATCCTTCCACATCAATATTTCTTAGGATAAAGGTTGCAGAGCAAGGAATCAACATAGAGTCTTCCACAACCACAATGAAAGGACTTAAATCCCTTGGAGTTGTATGAAACCCCCTCAGGGGATTCAAATGGGGGATCACCATCCATAACACACCATAAATGATAGTGTAATTCTTGTTGAACACTCAAAATACTGAGAGGGGGGGTGAATCAGTATTCTATTAAACCATTCAAACATTAACCATCCAATTATCAAAGAATATTCAAATACAATAAGGAAAGAAAACATGAAAACATCCACAACATCAGATAACACATTAACACCAAGATTTTTACATGGAAAAACCAAAATTGAAAAAACCAAAGTGAGGGTTAGCTCACAATATATTATAACTAGATATAGTGTATTACAAAAATTCTCATTGCAAGTGGACTCATTGTCCAAGTGGATTCACTGCCCACAGAGAAAAGAAAGAGAGAAATAAGGTTTGTGGCTACACAACCAAGATTTGAATTGATACAAATGTATCTACCATATGTAGGTTTTAGTTCCTTTGAAGCTCAAAACATTGACTTGATACACTTCATCTAACTTAGATCACAAATCTCTACATGGCCTTACATTCACACACCTCTTCTCAACTTTCACAAGATTATTTGCTCAAATCTACAAATTTTCACATCACTTCTTGTATTTAGAACATGTACACATTCGATCGATATCCAAAATATCAAAACAACCTTGTATATATATCAAACTTCATGAAAAAACATCAATTAGGTCGACCTAATTAGATGTAGTCCTAAAACATATAAAATGTGCCTTGTCGACACCTAATTCAAATAAAAATACCTTTGCGCCCAAACCAACACATGCAAGGAATAATATAGGTCGGAACAGACCTATAATAGCTCCCTCTTACATCCACAACATATATTTAATCTTTATAACCCTTTACATATATTAGGCCGGCCAAGCGTAGAACCCAAAAACAAAATACTCCAACTATTCATCACCATAGGACACGTGGACCTCAAAATGTCACATCATCTAGAAAACACAATTCTTTGACACCTATTAACATTTTCCCAAATCCGCAAGGACTAACCCAAATCCACGGAGGAGTGCAGACCAAATAAGTCATAGCTATTACACAGAAAACCATCTAAACCTTGTATTCCAATCTTCTGAAACATTACTTGCAACTTACAAACCATCTATCCAAACTAGATGAAATTCTGAATGAAGATACTACTAACACCCATAAATAAAATATTAGAATTGTAGAAGTAAATCTCTAAGTGTGAATGAATGCAGACCAAAATACTGGAGGGCTTTGTGCATTGAATTTGCCAGTGTAGACACTTAACAAAAATACTTAACTATTTCTATGTGTGGATCAAACCCTCTTGCAAAATGTCTCTTCTACAATCATCCTTCAAACAATTTTGACATCAATGAAAAATCATTAATGAAAACCTTGTTCATTCTTTCAACAATCAATGACAACTCATTAATGACAACCTTCTTCATTCTTTCAACAATCTCCCCCTTTGTCATTGATGGAAACATGTGCCAAAACAAAACTTCTCTCCAAGTATCTCTCCCCCTTTGACATCAAGGGAAAAGGGTGTATTGGTACCAACACTTTGTATGCTCCCCTTCAAACATATATACAAATTGAAATAATTGAATGAATGTACTAGCTCCCCCTTAGGAAGTTAGCCAAAAAATCCTAAACCATCCACATGAAATTACAAAAGAATCAGTAAACTTGAAAAACTGAAAAATGCATGAGTAGAAATGGTCAACCCAAAGATGTTGACCCCTAAAGCTTCTGTAGAATGACTTGCTAAGCAGATTTACCTTCTTTGCAACTTTTCTTTACTGCTACAAGCATCTTATGTTGAGACTCAAGCTCCACCAATGTTTCCTCTCCTTCTGAAGTAGTGGGAGTAAGATTTTAACTTTGAAATTTTATCAGTACTGGAAAGGGCACTTGAGATAGATATATTCTTTTTATTAACCAAGTCCCTTAACTTCCCAACCTACTTGATTATATCTTCCTTCTTCCTTTGTAGGGTAAAGCATGTGTCATGCAAATCTATTATGGAAGACTAGGTCTGATCATTTTTTTCCTGTGTCGAATCATAGGCACTTGATGCATTGCTTATCTATGACTCAATTGAGTCCATTTCATCCTTTATAATTTATGTGGCATCCAACCACTTCATGCAATACAAAAACAAGGTTTTTGCCTCTTCTTCACATGCTTGCACCTCTTTCAAACACACTTCAACTCTATTGTGTGCAGATGCACACTTTGAGCTATAATATCTAACAAATTCTTTTCTGCAAGCCTCATCTCAACCTCTATTTTAACTTGTCCCTTTAAACTGAAGGCATATTCCTTGAAGGAGTCAATCAATAATTTGAAGTTTTCCATTGCAGACAAGGATGTATCAACATTTGTCTCGAGTGTTATCTCCTATAAGGTGTTTATAGCTTCATCCATCAACTCACCACTTCTTTGGCGTGTTTCAATAATTTATTTTCTTGCTGATGTGTGAAACCCATCACCTAGTTGCAACTTATGTATAGATCAAGATATTTTTTCTAGGTCTACACTACCCTATTGCATGGGTAACTACAATAATTGAGATGAAACTACCAGTTGGAACCTTAATTGTGTAGATAAGAGACCTTTCAAGGGACCACCAGAGGAAGATTCACTGGAAGCCTTAGGTAACTCAGTTTTCTTAGCTTCTTCATTCTTTATAGACTCAATGTTTTCTTCTTCCTATACTTTTTCTTCTTCTTCCCAAAGGCCTTATCCTTATCTTTGTCCTCATCTTCCTTTTTCTCCTCTTCTCCTTTGTCCTTATCCTTCTCTCCTTGCTATGAATCTTCATTCTCATTCTTTCCTTCTTCTCCTTCCTTCTCACCACCATCTTCTCTTCCCATATTTTCTTCATTCACCCGCCCTTATTCATTATCTGCATCATGTTTATATCACATTCAGTGATGGCCTGTTTTGTGTCTTCCAAAGGGAAATATCTCTCCAAATTTCCTTCATCATTATTTAACAGTGGGAGAGTAAACTTTTCTTCTGCTATATCATGTGTCACCAAAGGAATAGAGGTTTTATCCTTTGTAGTTTCCTCTCTGGTCCTTGTTTCTCCTTCTACAACCTTCTCATCCTCAACATTTTCTTGCATTGGTTATTTTATATATAGAGGAGTATTATCTATATTTTCCTCTGCATCAATAACTCCAATGTCTTCTACATGCTCATGTTGAGTTTCAATTTCTAAATCTTGTTTTTTATTGGTAGTAGCAATGGGAATCATGCCATACTTCTTAGCAATATCAATGATCTTTTCTTCTATTATCCTTTGTAGTTTCTCAAGCTGATCCTGCTCTCTCTGGACCATAAGAGTTGTAACGCTCTATTTAGTTCTAAACTCTTTACTATAGACTTGGGCCAATGTGGCCTTGTTAGCGTTAGATAAGGAGAAGCCAATTTTATCCAAAGCATCTGATATAATCTTATCCTCTTTCTCTATTGCCTCTTTTCTTTGCTCCATCAAAATTTTCCACACATCATTTGGAACCTTCTTCTTTATGTTCTCCATATCTACTTTTATAATGATAATGTAATTGATTATTGCTTCAATTATCATGGCTCTATCCACCTCATCTACATTCTGGTATAAAGCCGTTGTTTCTTCCAACATTTCATGATGCAAAATACCTTTAAACAATGTGTCCAACTTCATTGGATTGTGAGGTTTTTCTGGAGTTGTTTTCTTCTTCTTCTTTTTCTGCTTGAGATCAACTATTTATGTTTTCTTTTTCTTCTTTTCTTTCATCTTCTCATGCATGTGTATTCCAAAAGCTTGCTTTTCCCTCTCAATTTCCTCTTCATTAGAGGTATCAACTTTATCTATCCGAGCTATTTCTTTATGCCAGTGCTTCTTCTTCTTAGGACCAACAGGGGTCCTTCATCCTCCTCTTCTTCAGATAGTATACTCATTTTTTCTCTTACAAATTTCTCTTTTCTTCTTTTTGGCATAGTGGTAATAGTGGGGGCTACCAAAGTATCTTTTCTTCTCTTCTTAGGCCTTGTGGCCTGCTCCACCTGAGGTTCCTCCTTCACCGGAGCACTAGTCTCCTTCCTCTTAGTTTTGTTGGTAGTAGATGTTGTTCCAGAGGGCTTTTGGATATTGGGGGGAGTGGTGGAAGTTGTTCTTCCAAATCTCCTAGGTTTGGTGGACCCACCTGTTGTGCTTGAATCTCCCTTTTCTCTTGCTTTTTCTTCCCTCACTTGTTCTTTTGTAAATCCCTTGCTCTTGGGACACCCATTCACCATCTTTTCCACCTTAAATTTTATTTTAGGCCTCTTTAGCTCCATGTGCACTTCCATAGATTTGTCTTCATACAAACCATATCTTTCTTGAGTACTGTCTTTAGGGATCTTCAACAATATATCAATATTTAACCATTGACTTCTTCTTCATTAGTTTCATAACAAAGTGGTAGAATCCAAATAGTTTTGGGTTCCACAACTTCAATAATGCATTTATCAATTGTAACAAAAAATGTGATATCATTCTCATATTTGTCTACCATTAACTGAGGGATCCTTTCCCTTTCATGCATTATCTTCTGAAACACTACATTTGAAGAATGTAGTAAGTGCTTCATCTTGTGATTTCATGTCACCAATGTTGTGTAGGCATTCTAAGATTTGATGGGCTACCAGTTTGTTCTTAGCCCACACAACATTGTTTCTTCCTAGAAGCTCCTTCAAAAAGTAAAATAGCAAACAAATAACCAAGAATCCAAACTTGAAAGCGTATTTCTTCTCTTTGGTTTTCTCCAAGTTCTCAAAATTTTGTTGCCTGAGCAACTCACACAAATCATGATCCTTTCCTTTCTCTACCATCTCATAGGCCGCATTGATTGTAGTGGCTGACATAAATTTTTTTCTATTTGTGAAGTATATCTTATAACCTATGACCATGGATGCATATCTCACTGCAAGGTTCTAGATAGTATTTACAGTGAGACCTTTGCGATTGAATGTGGCTCCAGTCAATTCCATCACATCCTTGTTCTTGACAGATTTTAATATCAGTACAGGTTTGAAGACACAAAGTCCAGTAACTTCCTTATAATTTCCTTAGTTATTAAACCGGGCATGTTGGTCCATATGAAATTATCATGCAATCTACTCAATTCCATTCTCACAAACTTATCGTCATAACAAAAATTTGGAAACCATTGCCAGACGTCTAGTTTCTTTATCACTAGGTTTTCATACTCCAGCTTAATTTGGAAATTGTCTATGATTAATTGGTTTGTCCATAGGTCACTAAATTTAATGTGATCATGTTCCTCCATTTCCCCATGGATATAAGCACTAATATCCTTTGTAGGTAGAACCCTATATGGAATTCTCAAAAAAGTTCTGAGCAGGTCATTTTCAAACACTTTCATGGGGCATCTCTTAAACTTTGGCCAAGGGCTCTTAGTAAAATTCACTACATTAGGTTTTTTCATCTCTATTAAATTCAAATGCTTCAAAAATAAAACTTTACTTCAACTTTATGGCACACAAACAATGGTAAATACATTTTTCTTGCTCAACTGAAACTAGGGTTTTGATGCTCTACTTCACAAATCACCTTTGATTTCTTGAATTTTCTCCAAATCGCTTTGCTTGCTTCAAATGCTTAAAAGTGAATTAAATCAACTAAGTGTAGATACTTATAATCCTTCAATCTGCCCTAATTCACATTCAATGTTCCAAACAATAAAGTTGATGAAACTCTTCTCTGTGCAACAGTAAACCCTAAAATGCTCTGCAAATCTTCACAATTACAATTTTCCTCTTGGTATCTTCTCCAAAAGATTAACACTGTCTACCACTATCACATATCTTTGTGCTGAGCCATGGCACCTTATATTGACTATGGATTTGATTATCGGGTAAGTGCACCAAGATGGTCGCACTTTTGTGGCCACAAAAGTGAAAAATGAGACAAAACGCGTTCGCGTTATAACGCGAACGCGTTATGGCTTTTTAAAAGCAAAAAAAAAAGTGAACATTCTTCATTTGCTTTTTACTGGTTTTCATTTCCGCCCGCGGCCAAAAACCCTGCATTACGCGCTCGCGTTGTTGAGGAGGTGATTTCTTCACATTTGATCAACTTGAGTTCGATTTTCTTCACAAATATGGCACCACGACGACGAAGAGATGCAAGAGGTAAGTTTTGTTTGGTATTTGTAATGAATTTTTTTGTTTTAAATTGATTTTGTTTGTTTTAGTTTAGAAATGAATGATTTTTTTTTAATTTGTAGGAAATCCTCAACAAGAGGAGGAAAATCCTCAACCAAATCAACCTCAACAAAATCAACCTCAACAAAATCAACCTCAACAACAAAATCAACCTCCCCCACCATTCTCTCAATACCCTCCTAGCACTCAAGAAAATTTGAGGAGTGAAATTGAAAACAATAGAAAAGAAGTTGAGGATCTTATTAGTAGGTTGAGTGATCAAAATTATTCAACCACAGAAAGGATACATCTAGCAGATTCATTGAAGGATTTGTTAAAAAATGTGGATGCAATTACCCAACAAATATCTGGATGGCAAAATAGGAGGCAAACATCGAGGGCATATGATGCAGATAAATTATCATATAAACAAGTTAAAGATTTAAAGATTACTAAAGGCGATTTGTGCTCTCTATTCACTGACCCTAGAACAAATCAAAATCTCACCCTCAATGCAAAGAGGTTTCCTATCCATTGGTGCCACCACCTAGAGATTAGGAACCGTTTTTATGACAGATGGTATATGGTCTTTGATTACCCACCGTGCAATAACTGTGAAGTCCCCCAATATTTTCTTAGGAAATTATACTGTGAGTTTGTATTGAACCAAATCCCTAATTATTTTGATATGAAGGAGTTTCAGGGGAGAGGTGGGGGGTCAGCACAGGATAGGCCTGGTGCACAGCCGGATCCTACACGACAGGGGAGACTCCTCTCGCTAGGCCACCTCGTGAGTAGATTGTGATGTCGGTAGTTGCAAAGGAGAGTGCTGATGTAGAGACTTTGCAGGCAATCACATCCTTGACTCGGAGTGTCATCCACCACACTAGCCCCATTGTACAACGCAATCCAGGGGAGTCTTCAGGTGGTGGCCTTTGAGGCCATGTGTGTCGATCTTGCGGAGCCACTTGTTCGTATGACCCTACCGGCCCTCGTGGAGGGTGCTTACGTGATCCATACATACTTCTACGCATCCTGATCCGTATGCATCTACGGTGATGGAGAGGGCGGCTGAAATTCTGCATGATGCATATGGTATTGACAATCAGGTAAAATTGAACATGTTCATTGAATTTAGTTTATTGAATTTTAATTGTCAAATGCAAGATTAACTAATTTAGTTTTATTATTTTAATAAAATTGTAGGGTCATAGTGTTGACCCTGGGTACACCAGTCAATCTACTTATTTTTGCAGTACACCTATCAGTGGGGTATGTAAAGTTAGTAAACAATTATAAATAGATTACATATGCTAATAGCATTTTTTTACGAATGGTATTTTAATATGTGATTTTGGATGTTGAACAGGGTGTTGTTGGAGGTTTCAAGGAAACACCTCTAAGTGCGAGTAGATTTGATCAAACTTTCACTGAGGTAATATAGAATAAAGAGAACTTAAAGTTAATGAATTGTAAGTTTAATCTAAATTTGTGTATATATAGTCATAAGAGTATATGGGTTCACTAGGTTATTATTTGAAATCTTTTAAGAATGGTCATACCATGATTGTTTGTCTTAGAATTCCTACACTAGCAAGCTATATATAATAAAAATTTAACATGGAACTGATAAAGGTAGAGCTACATTCTACTCCATCCTATATAATTTTTTGTGATGTCAACGTAACCAAGAATAAGACGATGGATGTCCTACATGATGTCAATGTAACCAAAAATAAAATTTCTATCCTCGACCCTATCTATCAGTCAAGACTCCTTCAATATCTCCTAGACACTTGGAGATGCTTAAGACTAGGTCAAAATACCCTATATTCTCTTCATTTGTTGTGTATAGCTCATCAAGTTTCTGTATGTCTTCTAACTAATCATGACTGCATGGAAATAGTTACACCACTCATTAAACTCTCAACTATTGAGCCTCAAACTTTCCGTGACTTGGAAATGTTTAGAAATGATTAAAACCC
>VDFB02102103.1:0-35284 GCA_007258455.2 Sequoia sempervirens | reverse complement strand
ACCCAGCATGCAATTCCTCAAACATCCAAAGAGGGATTGAGAAAGAAACAGATCCAAGATGCTCAAGGAAATACATCCATTAAATGAGTGCATCATAAGTGCTAGATAGGACTCAAACAATTGACAATTCAGGACAGTCAACTCTCAAAGTGCAATGAATTGAAAATCATGAGTGATCAACTATTCAAATGCATGATCTCATAATGTGATAGTGAACAAGCATACATAATGCCTTGTTTAAAAATCATCAATTACAACTTAAGCAAATTGGAAAGCTCTAGAACATCATAATCAAGTGCTTCCATTTCAAAACCTTCTATGCAATGATGGCTTCACATCATCTTGTTGTTCTTTGAGAGATAGAAATGCATGAAGAGTGCTAGAAGGGGCTTCTCCCATCAAGAAAGTAGAGTAACAAGTGGTTGCAAGTGAGCTACTGAAAATAGAGCATGAATAAAGGAAGGCACATTTGACTGTGGGAGCAATACATTAGGGTTTTGAGCTGAATGAAATGTGGAACAACTTCATACATGAAGGAAATTTATAAAATTTTAAGTTGTAGTATTTTGGTACCATGAATGTAAACTCCTATGTTCTCACAAAATATAAAGTTGTGGTGGAATTATAAGAAATACAAGAACAATATAAAATTGAGAGCTACAGAGTCCTTTGTTTCTGCATGAGTTCAAGTAAATGAAGCCACAATAATGAGCACATACAATTAATTTTTTGCTTCTTGAAATAGTATGCTTATGCTATAGGAGAATAGGGTTTTAAATAAAATAAGAGCAAGGTGCCCAGTTCGAGCTTTCAAGAGATTTTCCACATGGATTTCATTTAAATGCTTCAAATGTAGAACGTAAAATGTTTCAAGCTAATCAGAATGCAAGGAAACCCTAGTTCATGCTTCCATTCCCACAGCCTGGAGAGGCTAATTTTCTATTTTCATGAGCCATAAAATACATTTGGAGTTTCAAAATACAGATACAGGTACAACGGAGAATGTCAAGGGTTTGAACCCTTGTTAATACTTTCAAACTATGGAGTGAAAGCTTCATACTCGCAGCCTTGGAGGGGTCGAATACCCACAAAAGAAAGAAGGGTTTCATTTTAAATATGTTCATGTGCATGACAAGGATCGATACCTTCAGTTTTAGAATCAAATGGATAGATAAAAACCACAGGCCCGCAACCATAAGGGTTTTGGAAACCCTCAAAATGAAAATCTCACACTCTTAGAATCAACAATAATGCTCTTGTTTACAAATGGAGGGCTTAGCCCTATCAAATTTACACTAAAGAAGAAGAACACATAGTGAGGTCACAACCTATGCAATGGCCTCCAATATTTTCTTCACAATGTTCATATATTTTGCAAGACAAAGCCTGGATAAGCTTTATTCAAGAGGGAAATGCTCATGAATGGAGAAATAGTGAAGCATACCTTTTGTATCGAGGTGGAGAAACACAAAAATTCCCACGACCTAAGCTTCAAAATGCTCGAACAAAGTCTCCAATGGTAGTTACAAAACAATAGCAAAGGGAATTGACACAATGAAAAGAGAAAAAAGCATCAATATACAATGAAAGCCACAGCCTCTAAGGCCTCATTTCTCAGAAAATGAATCTAATGAGTGAACAAAATAGATCCAAAATATTACCTTCGATGAGGGAGAATGAATGCATCAAGGTTCGAAGGAGGAAAATCTCGATGGTGGTTCCAAAATGAAACCCTAGTTTTTCCATGGCGGCACTCAAGCAAAGCCACAATTTTCACCAGAGGCTGGTCAAAATGAATGTTTGGAGCCCTTTTGTGTATTATGGTTTTCACCCTATAATCGGCCCATGTGATTTTTATCACATTAAATTTTATATTTCAAATGCCTTGCCAACATTGCCTAGGCTGATATAAGCCTATGGCTTATATTTCTTTTCTTTGATTTTTTTAGAAAATCAAACATGGATCATGCATATGGCCCCTTATTAGGGTAGCCCTTTTTTCCTTAGAAAAATTTCATGCCAAGTTACCCTTAGAAATCATGTAATGACCTTAGGCCATCAATATTTTGCCTAAGTGAATAATGGGAAAATATATTTTTATGATTTTTTGTATAAAAATCAAATATGTAAAAGAGCGTTGCATATAATATTTGATTTTTTGAAAGAAATAACTACAAAAAATAAAAATGATTGGAGATCAAAAAGAGGAAAATTGGAAAAATAAGATGTAACAAGGGAGGCTTACCATTTTTGTAATTTAGAAACTACAAGCTATAAAACACTCATTAAGCAATGTTTCTATAAATTGCTTGATTAGTTGTTATTTAAATTGTAGTTAAAAATGCACTTCAGTTCACACTGAAACTTTCTATTCTTTAGTTCAAACTTGGGCGAATTCAGAAAGGAGATGCCAAACTAAAGTTTCTAATTTCAATTTCCAACAGTTAGTGCCTGATTTTGAGGCCTTTTTGCATCAACCTTTGGATGATAGAAAGTTTCCAGCTTTTCGATGCCATTTAGAGTTGTTTTGGAAGCTATTTTTTAGGCTTTTTGAGGAAGCTCGAAAATGCAAAGGGAGTTCATTTTTGGAGAGGAAATGGACTTGATTTTTCTATTTTTGGCACTTCAGGGTCACATCTTGGCTATAAATATGAGAAAACTTGATTTTCTCGAGGTTCATAAATTTTTAGTTTCTTGCTCTCTTGGCCACTTTGAGAGCTTTGTAAACTCAACTTATATCAAATTTTGATGTCTTATTCCTCCACTTGCAATAAAGAAAAAAAATTCTGCTTTCCCTTTCTTGTCATGGGATCACAATAATAGTGTGATTTTGTTGTGATTCAGATTATTGAATCCTTCTTTGTCCTATTGTTGTGGGTTATTGTCAAGGTCTGCAATAAGTTCAGGTTGCACATTGTATTTTTTCTTCAAGAGTCTTTATGCAAAACACTAATGAACTAAATGCACTGTGGTGAATTGTGAGAGTTAATTGTTGTGAAGGAAGTGTTGTGAGATAAGTTTCATCAAAATCTCAATATCTAGCTTATAATCATAAGTTGTAGGTGTTAATTTTCAATTTTATTCCTACTCCCCTTTCCCCTGAAGGTGCTAGATTAGGTGATTAGTTAGAAGGGAACCATCCCACTCTTGATACTCACTCTCTCTAATTGGTTTACCCACAAACCAAAGAGTGATTCCATGTTGTGACAGGATAGACAAGTGCAACTTTCCTAAAGGGTGCAATCCTGATCACCAACAGTATTAATGTCAAATTATGTAATTGATGTCTAAGGAGAGACATGGTATGTTGTGGATCTGGTTCAAGAAGATGTGGTACAAGTTGAAAATGTTGCAATATTTTTATGCAATATTGGCATGATTTTGCAGAAGGTTTTTCTAGGCATCTGAAGAAAAATCAAAGGCCAAATTCGATGTGGATCTTCTAAGAGCTTCTCAGAAATGTGATGAGTGGGTCCAAAGGATGTATAATATGCTCAAAATTGGAATATTTTTGCTCTCTATATGTTTTAGGGTTTTCTAGTTAAATCCTAAGGGTTTACATTCATGAAATCTGAAAAAGGTTTCTATATTCATGGTGACTTGTATTCGACTGTTGTAGGTTGATTAATTCATAACTTAAGCCTATTACATCATGTGGGTGACTGGTGCCCCTTCCTAGTGTTTACTGGTCTTATAGATGTTTCTAACTATAATATTTCCTAATTATTATGTGAAATATTTTTCTTTAGTGAGATTGGCAATGGTGGTTAAGGCAACAAGATCTAACAGCCTCCCCACCAACCCATTGAGCCTTTTGTGGGTCCTAACTAAGTCCTGCAGTGTAGCAGGAAATGGTGGAAATCAACTGATGTTGATTGAATGATGATAATGGTGGGACCTAAAAATTTGGAAATGATAAAGAAGGAAAATGACATGGAAATAGGTGGCAAAGAATGATTGAATGGTACATCAACTCACATCATTGTTGTGAGTTGAATGGCGCTGACAAAAGTGACAGGTGGAAATTTCCCGCTAGCTCGAGAGATTCAATGGGCCCATGGTCAGAGCTCATGTGGTAGCGGGCAAGTGACACGTCTTCATAGGACCCAAGGTATGTGGTTTCTACGAAAGAAATCAATGACAACATTTTAAAGAGACCAATCATCCAACAATCAAGAATTAAAGGTGCAATGATAAACAGTGATCTTGATCATGGCATCAAGTGAGGAGATTGACGACACATATTTAAATGTGAAGAAATACAATGGTCAGGTCTGTTTGAACATGGGGTTTCAACTAGAAACACACTCTACTCGAAATTAATTGGATCAACTACACCAACAACCAATATGATTACAAATTTGATTCAGAAATAGATGGCACAGATCATGATGGAGATTGAGGTCAAAATAAGATCGAATAAATAGGGAATAAATTAAATGCATATCTAATTCTAGGGTTTGATAGAGAGATGATATCGGAAAATTCTCTATAATAGAATTAAATGTTGTGCAATTGGTGTTAAGGAAGATATTAAAAGACCCTTACCGAAGACCTGTATGTGGAAAGGAATCTTGAGGCAATCACTAATGGTTAGTAACAACACAAAATGAATGATCAAGATGTTATTGAAGGGTTAAAAACTATGTGAGTATTGAAGATGATAGGGTGTGCATTGTACGTAGAGTATTCTGAGCTCATTGAGGTGGATAGAGAATGCACTAAGGAAGAAAATGAGAAGAATAGAGCAAAAGAGATGGGTGCAAAGAAGAGAAGAGAGTTGTTGTGGCAACAACAGAAACTTGAGCAGTTGCAGAGTAAGTTGTAACATTGATTTGTGTTATTGAGAAAAAATTGTAATATCTTTTATTGTGAATTCGATTGGTGGGTGCTATCAGATATCTAGGTAGGTGCTCAGATTAGGGAGTGGGTGCTTCCTTGGAGTAGGTGCTCCTAAAAACTAGGGGATTGGTGTCTCCTTAGGATTGGTTCCCTTAAAGCAATGTAACTGGACATTGAATTGTGAGGCTAAATTAGAACAGTAGCTCCTAGCAACATTTTCTCACCATAGTTTTTCCCATCTTGGGTTTTCCACGTATATCTTGTGTTATGTGTTGTTTTATTGTGTACTTAATTAAATTTTTGTATCTCATGTTTTAATTTGCACACTAAGCTTTTTAAGAAGTCAGTCTGCTCAAAAGGTTTAAGGGTTAAAATTTTAACAGCTACTAATTCAAAACCCTCTCAATAGATTTTTGTGTTCCAACAATTAATTACATTAGGGTCCTTTGTTGTATGCCTATATTTCAATTTTGTACATAATTTTTTTTATTGCATATATGTGACATTATACACCTATATAGTTTTGTTGTAATCTTATATGGTTTTGTTGTGTATATATCATACTTTTAGTGACATATAATATTGCACATGCCTATATAGATTTTTGGTTAATACAAATTTGTTTTACCAATGTTGTCCATATTTTCTATAAATTGTTAATTGATTAAATTAATAATTATACAAGTAAAATGGATATATTTTAATTTGATTCATTGAATAAATTCCCAATTATTTTAGTCTTTCATCTTGTCTAGTGAGTTAGATCCTAGTCTAGGTCTTGCTTGGTCACTTTTTCTTGGTCATGTAGAGGCTTCATTGGATCGCATGGTTTAGATTAATTTTTTTCCTAATATATATATAATGGAGCGAGTTTGGTCAATTGATTGACTTGTCTCTATTTTGAGATGTCTTTGACTAGACGAGAATGGGATTTATTCTTGGTGTATCTTAATGAGGATTTTGTGTAATCACCTTATCAAGATTATTGACCTCCTTCATGATGAGATTAGAAAATTAGTTTCTTTATAGTATCATATTTATCATTGAAATTTTTTGTGTTATTTTAACCCTTAAGGTGGATCCTAAGGAATTACAAATGTTATTTCATCTTATTCTTTCTTTGGAAAAGTATTCCATATTTTTTTATGTAGCATGGGCTATATGATTTATTTTTATTCCTTCCTTAGACCAAAAATTGACTATTATGAGGTACCACACCCCTACATGTCAAATAAATGTCATATGTTTCTTTTAATTCTCAATAGTGTTTTTTTCCATCTAACCGAAAATATAATAAATCATGGCACTTATGTTTACATTGTCTAAATAACCTTACATTTATATCTAAACATTTATAACTAATAGGATAATATGCCATTAAGAATCTATTCTCACTTTTTCTTTTAATAATTTTATGTGAATATATTTTCTTTGAAATCATGTGATTTTTATGGCCCCTTAAGTCCTAGTTCATCTTAATATAATGGGGCCTATTAGGTAGTTTCTTTAATTCTATACATTCTTTACAAAGGAATCCACTTTGGTAGAAAGATATATGCATAGTGAGGTGGCATACTTGTTGGTAGGTTATTCAACAGTCTTGTGCTAAAGTGTGATAGGTTCTTATTGGTCATAGGTAAAATACATAGGTAGTCATGGTATACCCATGATATGAATTATTTACATATACTAACAAACTATTTGTATAGGGTGATGTAATAGGTTCTCATTTGCTAGTGAATAGTTTCTCCCTAACAAGTGGTTATTCTTGAGAAACTTTACTTCAATCATTGATATCCATTGGATCATCCCAACCATTTGCAATGGCTATTATATCCATAAAGATACATGACAATTACCAATAATGTTAAATATGTATATTTTTATACTATGAACTTGATTCACGTGATACATGCTATTCTCAATCTATCTATGAGGATGTGGACAATTCAAGTGGCACTAGTTTGTATGGACCAACAACATTTTTTCACATCTTTATGTGATTTTAATAGAAAGAACCAACATATTATCTTAGTGGGTGTTCATATTTTTAAGGAGGATACACATAAATAGTTAGTACTCACATTATTGATTCCTATGATTCATCTGATCCAATGCGTGTTTATCAACACTATTTCATGTGCAACAATGAATCAAATTATATTGTGATGTAAGTATTAGCAACATGTAAGTATCTCATTTATATTTTATAATTTCATTTGTATGTGTTTTCACACTTTGACCTTTTCTTTTCTTATTCTTGTTGTGCATTTCTATTCTCATTTCACCTTCTATAGCTTTATTTTACATTATGTAGAAAGATTAGTACAATCATAAAGAGGATTATCAAGAAAGATTTAAGGTTGATTTTACTTAGGTCTCTTAAGAGTATTTTTCAAAAGCCTATAGTCTAGAATGATTAGGATAACTCTAGTTTGAAACAAGGCATATGATAGAATTGACCCGCCCACCTTCATGTGTTGGAATAGTTGGTTGATCCTCATGACACATGAAATGAAAAAAAAATTGTTTGTTTTCATGTTTACACTGCTCTTAAAAAATATTTTTTGCAAGAATGCATCCATTGATGGAATGGTCAAATGATGTTGAGCTGACTAGAATAGAGATAGGGTTATATAGGACCCCACATCCACCTATAGGTTCAAAGAGAACATTCTTAGGTGTCATGAGCTCCAAGAACTACTTCTTCATAGTTTGACAGTTTTTTAGTCTTAGGGCTCTTAAGACACTATGTTGAAATAGTGTAGCCTAGAATGATTGGGATAGCTTGGGTAAAAAATAAGGCCTTTCATAGCATTGAACCACCCATCTTGATGTGTTGGTGTAGTTGGTTGAGCCCCATGACACATAGAATGTGAAAAATGTATGTTTACACTACTCTCAACTAATTCATTTTACAAGAATGCATTCATTGTTTGAATGGTCAAACAATTTCAATTTGACTAGAATCAAGATATGGTAATATAAAGGAACCCTATATCTACCTATAGGTTTAGATAGAACATTCATAGGTGTCATGTATTCTGAGACCCAATCCATCAGGGTTTGGTAGTTTTTTTCACTTATGTTTCTTAAGAGACTATTGAAATAGTGTAGCCTTGAAGGGTAGAGTGACTTTGGCAATGAAAAAATTCCTTACCTAGAATTCACCCACCCACCCAGATGTGTTGGTTCATTAATTTTGTCCCAAATACAAAGAATGCAAAATATGGCTCCTAGCAAGTTTGTGTTGAACACAAATGACACTTTTTGCAACATTACATCAATCATCACCATGGTCAAATGGTTTGGAGATAAGGAAAAATGAGAGAGGCTATTTTGGAGGTACACTAAATGTAGTTTTAGGTTTATATGTAACACTCATATGTTATATGGATGCTAAGAACCAATATGTCATAAATTGGCATTTTTTTGCACTTAGGTCTCTTAAGAGACATTGTAGGAATAGTGTAGCCTAAAATAATCACATGAATTGCAGAATGAAACTATGTAACTCATAGAATTCACCCACCCACACAAACTTTTTGGTGCAATTTTTTTTCCCCACAATGCATGAAACACAAAATATGGCTCTTGACAAGTTTGTGTTAAACAAAAATGACACTTTTTACAATATTCCATCCATTGCTACCATGATCAAACAGTTTGGGGATTAAAAAACTAAGATATTTTATTATTGAGGGACCATACATACATATATAAGTACAAAACGTACATTCATATGTGCCACAAATTTTTATAACCAATCTTTCATAGTTTGGAAATTTTTCGCTTCTGGGGAATGAATAAGAAATTCCCTAGCATTCACCAACCCACATATATATTTTGGTGCATTTTATTTCCCTAAGACAAAAGAAACACAAAATATGATTCTTGTGATATTTGCGCAACTCTCAACTAAGACTTTTTGCAAGAATACTTTCATTGTTGGCAATGTCCAAACGATGTTGAGTTGACAAGATCTGAAAAAAGGTTAACATGGAGGGACCCCATATCCACATTTAGGTATATACTAAACATTCCTAGGCTCCACGAGCTCTGAGAACTTCTCCATCATAGTTTGACAATATTTTCTTTTAGATTTCTTAAGAGATTGCACCAGAATAGTGTACTTTGGAATGATTGGGTGACTTGGAGAATGAAAAAAGGCCTTCCCTAACATGACTTTCCCACCTAGATGTGTTGGCACAATTCTTTCCCTAGGATACATTAAGAAATATTATTATTTCCATATTTGTATTTCTCTCAACTGACAACTTTGTGATTTTGCAATTTAGTAACTTTTGTTTCAACAATCATTTTTTCATTTTTATCTTTGGTTCTTCATTATTACCATCCTATTATTCTTGGAAAACATTAGGATACTCAGGTTAAGTTACTTCACCCCTCAAAACACTTATAATCTTGTTTTCCCATGGCCAATATAGGGCTTGTTGGAATATGAAGTCAATTTTATTGTTATTCCAGTAGTGACAAATAGTCGATATAGAGAACTAGGCCTACTATTCAATTGAAGGTTGAAGTGATAGGGGGTCTGAGGGAAGTTTTCGTAGCCCCCTATACATTGAAGGTGTTTTTGATTAGAAAACCATACTAAAGGAATTTTTCGAAGGCATACACCGAAGGCATTTCCGTTAAAGCCAAAAAAAAATTGGTCGTTTTGGACTCTATTTTTGGTTGTTTTGCCAAATGTTTGACATGTAGTTGTATGAGTCACACTTTCTATTTTTGGATAGTTGTGTTTGACAAGGACTCTACAACTCGTATTTCTTACACTCTATTGAAGTCACATTTTCTATAACTTTTCAGAAAATTATTGTAATTTTGGACTTCCCGAGAAGTAAAATACAAAAGATCTTTGCCCGTTATTTTTTCCTAGTGTAATTTTACCAGGTTTTCCATGTAAATATTGTGTTAATAGTGTGCTTATTTTTTTCTCTATTTTTTGCTATACAAATTTTCTTACAATTGGTATCAAAGTAAGGTTGTTTATGCAGAAGTTGTGTTTTTTAAGAAGTTAACAATGATAGGAAGCATGGTTACCAAATTTGAGGTGCAAAAGTTTGAAGGTTCTAATTTTTCTCTATGGAAGATAAAGATTCAAGCTGTTTTGGTGAAGGATGGATGTTCCCTAGCTCTCATAGGGGTAGCATCAAAACCTATAGCCATGAGTGATGTAGATTGGAATGATAAGGATAGAATGGACAGAGCAAAAATCTAATTATCTCTAATAGATTCAATTCTATTCAATGTTGTAGATGAGAAAACTGCACATGACTTGTGGACTAAGCTTGAAAAGATATATGAGATGAAGTCATTGGAAAATAAAATTCTATTAGGAGGAAAATGTATAATTTGAGAATGTGTGACATTTCATCTGTCATAGATCATCTAAATGATTTCAACACACTGACAAGCAAGTTGGATTCAATGGGTGTGAAAATTGAAGAAGAGGATAAGGCAACAATTTTATTGTGCTCATTGCTTGAAACTTGGGATCAACTAGTTACGGCTCTTAGTAACTCAGCTCTGAGTGGTAAATTGGTCTTTGAAGATGTTGTGGCCATTGTAATTTCTAAAGATTCTAGGAAAAAGACATCTCAAGGGTCTTCTAATGAATCCCTAATTGCAAGAGGTAGAACTTAGGAAAGAGGAAATACTGAGCATGGACAAACCAGGTCCAAATCCAAGGGGAAAAAAAGAGTAAAATGTTAGAATTGTGGGAAAAATAAACATGTCAAAAAACATTGCAAACTGCCAAAAGCAAGCAAAGAAAAATCTACTTCACAAGAATCTAAGGCTAGCACAACAGAAGTTCAAACACAATTAGAAGATGGAGACGTATTAACTGCTAATCTTAGAGGTTCTTTACTTCATGTTTGGATTCTTGATTCTAGTGCCTCCTTTGACATGACTGTTGGCCTCCTACAATGTTTTAACAACTAAGCCCTTACAGTTGTGATTCAGATATTGGACATCTAATATGAATAGCTATCTCAACCATCATGAAGGTGCATTTAACTTGTCAATCTAGGGATGTAGACTTGAAATGGGTCAGCACAGTGTGTGCACTAGGAATCCAAAGTAGCAATATTCATCCTACAACTAAGAAAGACATAATGTTGAAAGTAAATTACTTGGAAAAAAGTAATATAAGTGTTGAGCATCAACCAACAACTATACTAATCTAAAATGCATGACAGAAATGAAAATCTGAGCAAACAAATAGGAAACTACTATGTCTGCTTTGGTTGTAGGAACAATCACAAAATGGAATTCTAGTGGTTGTAGGAACAGACAGTGCCAGATTCTTAACTAATTGTTGAACAAAAAGTAATAACTAAACTAAAGGATGGAATGCTCACCAAGTGGGCCCCCTTGGATGAGTATCCCTTAAAATAAATGTGAACTCAAATGCATGAACTTATAACTTCATTTTATTCATTGGAAAGCATGAGTACAATCGAGCAACATAACTATATTACTGAAAAACTAAGAATGCAAGTATATCATCAAATCAATCAACCTTTTGAGAAGGAGCATTCGAGACTTATTTATAAGAAGAACTACTAACTAACTACCTAAAAAGGTGATCAACTCCAACAGATTAGGAGGACGCCACTTTAGGGAAAGCATAACAAGTGGAAAGGAGGTTATGCATGCATGGAATCTGGTCAAGCATGTTTTCCTTAACGTATATCTAGCACAACAGTAACTCCTATATTCACTCAACAAACAATTAAGACCATTTATAAGGCAGTTACAATTCTTTGATTTAAACTAGGAATTTCCCTCTTGCTAAGATTCTTCCCTCCATTGACCTTTGAATGATCACCTTGTTGACCTTCATGGCGAATGACTGGCAGAATCTTCCCCAATTTTGTAGGCTTCTAATTATATCTGCATAAAAATATTAGTATGCACAACAATTGCATATCTATAACTATCTTAAAGTAACATTCATTAATCCACATGTAAAATTAGCATAGATGGTTCATATAGCATGTCAATGGCTTTAAAGATTAAAAAAATAAGCTTATGTCCAATGTCTATGGTTTTGAAGAAATATCATGAAAAGGTCAACATCCAAGTATCAAATTCTATGACAACTATAACAAATGGATAATAAACTCTATCAAAAATTGAGTCATAAACTGGACTCATCACTCCCCCCAACCTAAGGCTTTGTTGGTCCTCTAGCAAAGGAAGGGTTGTTCTTTTGCTTAGTTAATGCCCTGAAGTTTGCAACTACCAGCTGTCCTACATCAGTTCTTGCAGTGCGTGAATTAGGGTCCCAATAGAACCCTTGTTGTCTGTCTAATATGCTCCATCTTTGTCTCTCTGTAGCTATATCATATAGTTAATACCTAAAATTTGGCACGGGCCATAATAGGATAGGTGGCTGAAAAGTTAGTGGAAGCCAAAATTGTCCCTTTGTCCATCCAATTTGTATATATCTATCAACTCTTTTACATGCTACAACATATTTCTACAGAGAGTGAGGCTCAACTTGTTTTAACTCATCAGTCAAACTGTTCCACCTCTGTGCCAAATATCCCTTTATAGATTCTCTTGTGGTTTTTGCTACCTCCTCATATTCTCTGTAAATTGCTTGTCTCAGGAAGGATCCTACTGCCATAGCTTGGTCTATAAAGAATTTTGTGTCAATCACTGAAAATGTCCCCTGGGTTCCTAGATTCAGGCCTAATGGACAGGGGAGTGTTGGATTCTATTTTCCTATAAGCCATGAACTGTTGTCCCCAACTAATTTCATTATGTATCCAGGACATAAATTCCCTTAATTGGGCATCCCCAACATACAAAAATGGATTCCAATCATGATCTTGGGTCACAACATAAGTATGCAAATAGAATTCACACAACAAATTCTTCATTTCAAGAGGAGAAATCCAATAAGCCTAGAAAAATTCAAGAGGAGTCTCAATGGAAGGATTCAAACCTGAGATAATCCTTGCTAGTTTAAAAGAAAGACTCGTCTCCTTCAAATATAGAGCATAGACCCTTGGAGGAGTCATGCACTCTAATATTTGAGGTTCTAAGGTTGTCATATTGTCCACCTTCTCTTTTAAAGCAGCGATTTATGCATTCTTATCTTCAATTTCTTCATCTCTCTTTTGAATTTCATTCTTTAGCCTATGTTTCTCCTCTTTACATTCCTCTTCCCTCATTTGCATCTCTCTCCATAAGTTCATGGCTACCATTTGCATTGAAAAATTAAAGGGCTTATGTATTCCTACAAAAAAAATTCTTGGCACTGATGCTTTCTCTTCATATGGCTCCAGCTATAGGGATTTTGCTTGTTCAACCAATTCCAGTTGCACGAGTGTTGATTATTCTCCTAGTTCTAGCTGCAAGGGCTCTTGCTTCTATTCTTTCTCTTGCTGCAAGAACTCTTTCTCTTTCTTTTGTTGTAGGAGCTCTTGATTCTCCTCATACTCTTCACTTCCAACTTGTTATGTGATGGAAGCAAGCTCTGCCTATGTTATATTTGTTGCTTCCTCAAATATGTCCTTTTCCTCAACATTCACCCGCCCCATTAGGGCTTCTATGTCCTCCAGTGATGTTTCTCTAGTCCTAGGGCTTTCCTACGGAGACATACTAGTGATTGGTCCATCCGGTCTTGTTTTTCTAAGAGGGCTCTCATGTTTCTCTTTGGCTGCAAGAAGAATAGTGTCAACCTTTCAGTTCTTAGAGCTTGGCACTTTCTTTTCTGTCATTTTCTTTTTGGATTTTCCCTTCCTCATTTTTTCCCCTTTCTTTTGTGCCCTAGTTCGAATTAGGATGCCAATAGGGACATCATCATCAAAATCTAAAGAGGAACTTTCTTTGTCTAAATTTTCTATCTCAGAAGAACTAATCTCTATAGTTTGTTCAGTTGTAGGAGGGTTTACACTAGGGCCTGTACCAGAATTTGAGGCTATAGGAGTGGCTTCAACAAAACTCACTCTCCTTCTAGTCCTACAAGGTGGAGGAAAAACCATAGCTCACAAATGCTCTGGTCTAATTTGATCAATATTTAAGAATTTTTCCCAAGTCATATCAGACACATCATGTAGAGACTTCTCAACTAATAATTTGATCAGACAATGGTGGGAAACAAAATTATCCTACCTTTTTGGGTCCCAGCTGCCATGATTGAAAGAAGGTGGTATAGCACATTTGGCACATTCATTCTTCTCAAATGCCTCATATGATTCAAGAGTTTGAAGTGCACAGAATATAGATTCGATTGAGGACCTTCAAAATTAAGGTACTTCACAACATAAATAGCTACTTGCTTCCATGGCTTAGGTAGAGAGGTTCTCTTCATACCTTGCTTGTCCACACTCAATGGAGGGTCACCAAATTCTGTAAATTCAACCCTAGCTAACTTGGCATCTCTGGTAGTAGGGTAATGTTCACCGTCGGTAGGCAACCCTATAACTTCTAGAATTATTTCTTTAGTAGCCATTACCTCCAACCCTTTTACCATGGCCTTTCCTTCAAACAATGTCTGGGAAAATTCCAACACAACATCTTCATTATAACCATTCAACTTCAAGAAATAATCTAACCACCCACAATTTTTGAACTCGACCTAGCAAGGTGCATCCTACAGTAATACATCATGAACCATGGGTTCATTTTGAATTAACCCACCTCCCATTGTTTAGTTGTCTACATATAAACAATCACTCTGCAAGGTTTCCCTTCCTACAATCTTTTTTCTGAAAGCTAAACTTCTCCTTCCTGCAATGTTACTAAATTCCCAATGCCAGTGTCATCTGAATTTTACATTTTTGGTGACTTAGGATTATGACAGGAGCAATAAATGAAGTAAAGGAGTAATAAATGAAGGTTGTGATCAAAAAAAATGGTGGTGGTTGATGTCATCTCACACATGCGAGTCGTCATTTCGCTCAAAATTCAAATTGGCTCAATTTAAACTTTGTTGACATGAACCAACATGGACTAACACATGGACATGGTATTCACACTTCCCCCCCAACCTAAATTTGAGCATGTGTCCTCACATGTGCAGTAGTAATGACAATTTGACCGGGACCGAGAATAATTACATGCTACAAAGAATGTCTATATTAATGTACAACAATTAAATGAACATACTAAAAGACAATTAAGATATAAAAAATTGATGTGCACATACTTGAATTCTTGGAAGATTGGTTGCAAATATTATGGAGAAAGTACCAGTCACCTTTTAAGAAGTTAGTTGAGCAATTAATGAAAGTGGAGTTGAATGAAGTGAAGTTATGGTGGCGTGATGGAGGAGAGAGAATGGTGGAGATGGATGGTCGGATGGGTGAATGAATGAAGAAGTGGACTCCCACAAAAGTGGAAGTCTTTATTATGACAAATAACATACCTTAGTTAGCCAGAAGGAGGGACACTAGGTCCACTTCCTTCATCTACAGGAAGTTCGGGTGTTGCATGCTAAGTGAATTGTTGCAGGAATTCCTCCTTGGAATTTGACTTGTGATACAACCTAAGGTGATGATTTTTGACAAGCAGCTTAAATCTAATAGGGTCAGTGGTGGTGAGTTGAACAACACCATTAGGGAAAACTTTAGCAACCTCATATGGTCCTAGCCACCATGTCTATAATTTTCCTGCATTATCCTGATACCTTGAGTCGTAGAGCAGTGCCTAGTCACCTAGCTGGAATTTCTTGTCCTTGATGAATTTGTCATGTCACTTTATTCTTTGATTCTACACTACCTCTATGTGGTGTAAGGATGCATTCCTCATCTCATCCAAAGCATTCAGTTACATAATTTTGTCCCTTTGTGCCTCAGAGATATCCACCCCCAAGTCGATTGCAGTCCTAAGAGTCTTATGCTCAAATTCAATGGGCATCATAGTTATATTTCCATACAACTCAAAAGGAGTGAAGCCTGTGGTTGTTTTCCAAGTGGTCTGATAGGCCCAAACAGCTTATGGCATCCTATTTTCCCAATCCTTTCTATGAATAGCCACTGTTTTGGTTAGAATGGCTTTAATTTCCCTGTTAGTCACCTCAACTTGGCCATTGGCATAAGGGTGATAAGGAGAATACTTCATGTGCCTTATGTTGTACTCATTGACCAGTGTTGTAACAAGGGTTGAAGTGAATTGAGCCCCTTGATCAGTGACTATCTCTCTTGGAACCCCATACCATGTGAAAATTTCCTCATAAAGAATTTATGCAACCTTATTATCTCTTGCATGCTTCATGGCCTTAACTTCTACCCAATTGGTTACATAATCAATGCATACCAAGATATAGGATTTACCATTTGATGGAGGAGGATCGATGGGTCCTACAAAATCCAATCCCCATTTGTCAAATGGAGTGATTAATACTTGGGGGTAAAGGGAAATCTCATCAGATTTGGTTGGCCATCCCATCTTTTGGCATCTATCACACTTATATATGTTTTTGCATCCGTGTGGAGTGTGGGCCAGTAATATCGTGTGTTCAAAATATTCATTGCTTTCCTCTTAGCTGCAAAATTCCCTCCATAGGGTTCATTATGACATGCATGCAAAATATCATATGTCTCATCTTCCCTCACTCATCTCCTGATGACATGGTCTGGTCCAGTGTAGAACAAACATCTAGCAATCCATGAAAAAGGAAAAGATTTTTCAATGAGCACCCTTCTCTCATTTGGAGAGAAATGAGGAGGAACTCTCCATGTGACAAGATAATTAGCTATGTCAACATACCAGGGTGTATGCACGCTGATGGAAAATAAGTGTTCATCAGGGAAAGAGTCATCAATGACTTGATTTTCCTTTGATGTAGTCAGCCTTGAACGAAATTCTACAACAACATTGGCCCTCCCTGGTTTATCAACAATGATTATGTCAAACTCTTGCATCAGTAATAACCATCTTGCTAACCTACCTAATATCAGGGGTATATTTATGAGGTACCTAATGGCTGCATGGTTAGTGTGCACAAAGATCTGATAGCCTGTTATGTAGTGCCTGAATTTGTTAAGGGCATAGACCACTGCCAACATTTCTTTTTCTATCACTGTATAGTTGAATTCAGCTCCCTGCAAATTTTTACTGACAAAATAAATAGCATTTTCAATAGCTTCCTCTTTCTGTCCTAAGAATACTCCTATAGCATAGTCTGATGCATTTGTATGAATGTGAAAAGGAAGCTCCCAATTAGGACCTTTGAGTATAGGAGCATGAGTTAAAGCTGATTTCAAGTCAGAAAATGCCTTGCCACAGTCTTTTGTCCATTGGAATTCAACATCTTTAGTTAGCAGAGTGTATAATGGTGCTGCCATTTTGTTGAAGTCTTTAATGAACTGCCTATAATAACCTGCATGTCCGAAGAAACTCCTAACATATTTTTGTTTTGCAGGTATGGTCAAATTAGTGATCACCTCAATCTTTGCAGAATCTACTAGAATTCCTTTGTGAGAGATGTAGTGGCAGGACTACACCTTCCTACATCATCATGAAGCACTTTTCACTGTTTAAAGATAGATTATGTTCTTCACATCTCTGTAAGACTCTCCTGATATTTTCCAATGCTTCATTGAAATCAACACCATAGGTAGTAAATTCATCCATATAAATTTCCATGCAATCATGAGAGATGTCTAAAAGTATGCTAATGACTGCCCTCTAAAAATTTGCACGTGCATTGCATAAGCCAAATGGAAGTACTAAGTAGGAATAGGTCCCCCATGGATAGGAAAAGGTGGTCTTCTCATGGTCCTCACGTGCAATTTGGATCTAGTTATACCCACTAAATCCATCTAGAAAAGAAAAGTATTTCTTTCCTGCAAGTGAATCTAGAACTTGGTCTATGAAAGGAAGGGGAAAATGGTCCTTTTTGGTGGAAGAATTGAGTTCCTTGTAATCAACACAAGCTCGCCACTTCCCTCCCTTTTTGGGAACAATCACTAATGGAGACACCCACTGGCTATCTGAAATGGGGTAGATTAATCCTGCATCCAACAATTTATGTAGTTCTCCTTTTACAATTTCTCTAAATGTAGGGTTAATTCTTCTTTGTGGTTGTCTCACTGGTGTACAATCATCTCTAATGTAAATCCTATGAGTTCAAAGCTTAGGGTCCAATCCCTTCATATCATGATAGTCCCACACAAATGCATCCTAGTGGGTCCTCAATAAGTTTTTCAATGACAACTGTTGTTCTTCACTCAGTTTGCTATTAATTTTTAGATATTTTCCTTCTGACACTTGTACCTGTGTAGTTAACTCTATCATAGCTACTTCACCAATGCTTGGTACCTTGATTTCATGTGGAAAAAAAATTATGAGACATACCTGTTGCTACAAGAAGTTTGGCTACAGGAAGAGCAGGAAAAAGTTTCTTTATTGGATCAGCAGAATCAGTTGCATGAGATGATGATGCTTCCTCTACTTCATAATGGTTCTGAATTATGTTAGACAATATTTCATCTTCCTCTTGAAGTTGCATGAAAGAGCTTCTACCTAATATCATAAGTTGTTCCATAGAATCAACTTCCTCAGCCTCTTCACCAACATGTGGCCATACAGGAGGGTAGAGAACAAGATTTTTGATGCTCTTTCCATAAAAAATGGTCATGTCTCATGTCTGGCATCCAATATAGGAATCTGTTGTTGCTAACCATGGCCTTACTAGGATAATGGGGTACCCGCCTAGTGTAGCTTTAGGAGAAATAATCATGAAGTATGTTGGGTACTCCCAAGAGTCTATAGTTACCACAAGGTCATCTACCATACCATCAGGTTTAATAGTGGAACTATCAGCAAGCTGCAGGACAGTAGGAGTAGGTCTCATGCTTGCAACATTTAGTTGTTGCAGGATATCCTTGGTCATTACATTTATTGTTGCTCCCAAATCAATCAGAGCATTCCTTATTTGGACCCCATTTATAACTCCTACCACAGGACTCCCTAGTTCATTATATTTGGGAACAGTCACTTTCCCAAGCATGAGCCAACTGTCCCACCACATGAACCATAGTGGGGTCTTCCTTCTTCCTGCTTGGCATCTTAAGGCATACTTCCTTAATTATTTTTCCATATATAGGAACATCTTTTATGGCCTGAAATAAAGGTATCTGGACACATATATGCTTCAACTGATCTAAAATTTCAAAGGCTAGTTCCTTCTTCTCTTCCTTTTGTTTCATAGTTTCCAACCTCTAGGGAAATGGTGGTTCTTGTTCATTCTACTTGACTAGGACTGGTTCAATATTTTTAGGTACACTTGGTTGAATGGGGGCATTCAGTGATCCAGAGGATTTTCGTCAAATTTTGAAATTCTCCATTTTCTCTAGTTTTGGTATCATTAGAAAGTGCTCAGGATCCTGACTCCAACGCAACTCAAACAAAGTCAATCGGAGTCCCAGAGCTCAAGATATATATGGTCAAACTTTTGGTCAACTCTCAGAACTAGGTCAAAAAAAAGGAAAAAAATCAAAGTCATCAAAATTAGTCAAAGTCAGTACCATTGCAAAGTGCTCATCATCACGATTCTAGAGGAGTTTGTTTCACAGAAAATAGAGTCTGTATGGCGAAGTTATGGAAGGTCAAAGATTGGGTCAATCTGATGACGTCAGCACCTAGTCAACACAACATCAAATCAGCCCTTGACATATGGCAATACCTCATCCCTCCATCTGGCAAAAATTATTCTGGCAAAAATAATTAAAAAATATATATTTTAAATAAAAATAAAGTATATATTTAAAAAAAATATTAAGATGGGCCCCACCCATCCATGAGGGGTGGCCCACATTAAGTGGGGCGCCACCCATGGTATGGGGGCTGGCCCACCTTAATGGGGAACACATTCCCCACTTAAAGGAGGAGATAAAGAGGAGGGGAGTGTGGTGGGACCACCACCCCCCTTCTCTCTAAACTTAATTAATTTTTTGCCATAAAATGCCTTAAAATAAGGCTATTTCATATATTTTAAACCATGGAAATTTTATATCCCTCTATTCAGAAATATTAGGAATATTATTCCTAAATTAAGGAGCCTAGTCAAACTACATTCCCAAATTAATAGGGAATAAATCCTTTTGTAACCATTCAAATGGAAAAAGAAATTATCTTGAGGGGATATTATCCTTCTGGGATTCATAAGAAGGGGATATTATTGGAATTTTCTCTATGTAAGGGAGATTGGGTGGTTAATTGGTTTTACACCAATTTTGGCAAAAAATGTAATATAAAAAGGGGTAGAATGGGGGTGTGAAGGCAAGTGATTTTGGAAGAATTTTGCAAGTGTGAGATATTGTTTTCCTTGGAGGAATTTTTGTATTTCTATGCTTTTGGAGAAGCTTGTTTCCATGCACTTTGGAAGTGCATTTGTAAATTTCTTTGTAAACCAAGGGGAGGTTCTGCCAACAAATGTAACCGAAATTCTGGAGGAATAATTGGATTGGTCCACTCAATTGGAGAGGGGCCCGGAGACGTAGTCGTTCTAAGCGATGAACTTTATTATCAATCTTCATTTGCACTCTCTTTATCTCTCATTTTGTTCTTTCTTTAATTACTTTTTAATTTATTTATTTAAATTTTGTTTGTGTGTTTAATTATAATTAAGCACTTTTCATTTGCAATTGTTAACGTAAGCATTTGACGAAAATGTCATAGATCCTTAAAACAGATCAAATTGGTATCAGAGTTGTGTTTTGACTAGTATTGAAGATTTGAATGCTTACACGCTCGAAGCTTCAACAAGGCAAAGGAAAACTTGAAGAATACAATCCTGAGATCAGCAAATGAAGGACTTTGCCAAAAATGGAAAAAACTGAAGCTGGGAAAAGCACCAAGCAAGAGCTTGATGATAAGTCTTTCCAGTGAGTCTTCCTCGAAATGAAGGCTATGGTGGAAGAGTTGTATGTGGAAAAGAAGAAGCACAAAAAGGGAGATTCGTTGAAGTAAGAAAAGAAGGAAGATTGAAAGGACAAAGGAGGAAAAGATCCAAAGGCTCCATCTCCTCCATCTTCCCCTTCTTCTCCATCTTCCCCTTCTTCCCCTTCTTCTTCTTCCTCTTCTAATATTGTTAATCCTTTCAAAAGCAAGTCTAAGCCTATTATCAAACTTGATGTAAAATTTGAGTTGCCTAAGTATTGTGGTGAGTTAAATGCTGAAAAGTTAGATGATTGGATCTAGCAGGTAGAAGTCGATTGCAGGATTCAAGGCCTAACAGAAGATGCTTCTATGATCCAGTTAGCCACTCTTCGGTTGGGAGGTACAACTCTCACCTGGTGGGAAAGTAGGACTTGGGAGGAAATTGCTCGCCATGGTAAGGTCAATATGACTTGGATGGAATTTATTGCTGCCCTTAAAAAATGATTTTATCCTTTAGGTTATATGCAACAATTAACCATGAATTGGCAAACCTTTAGGAAAGGTACGGGTCAGTCTGTCCAATATTACACTCATGAGTTTGGAAAATGGGCTATTGCTTTAAATGTTCCTATAGACATTGAAAATATATTGATTGACATCGTGCATCCGATCTTGACTTACTAACATCGTTTCTTCCTAAATCATCCCTCGTTCTAACCATTTAATCAAATTCCCCTATCTGATTAAATTCATCAATATCCTCTCTTGGTTGAATAAATCACTTTATCTTAATCAAGTCATTTCTCTTGTTAATTAAATCAATCCATCTGATCTAATTATCCCTATTTAATTAAATAATCAATTTATTTGATTAAATCTCTAAAGTCTATCCATTAAATTAAATAAATTAAAACCTTATTTGATTTAATTTAACACCATCCCTTTTAATTAAATAAGTCAAAATCTTTATTCAATTAGCCTCTTATCATATTCCTCTCTTATTTGACTTAAATAAATCCATAAATCTAAGTCAAATAAGTCACATCATCTAATATCCTGTTAAATTAATTAAACCCTTGATTAATTTAACCTCATCTCATGTCACATCCTCTAGATAATGCAAATTGCATATGGAAATAGATTTAATTCATTTATTAAATCTCTATTTTCCCCACAAGGCATCTTTTGGAATATCCCCTCAATTTGAATTCAAAAATTCCAAGTCAACATGTACATCCAACAAGGCATTTAAAACCTCTTACATGTCCTTTACCTTGAGCCAAGTGGCATTTATTGCATTTTCCCTTCCCTCTTACATGTCATTTCAACAAATTTGAATTTCAAATATTGGCATTTATTGGCACAAACCCCAAATCTTGCACAACCATCATCCATTCATAGCTTGACAAGTGGCACCATATCATTGGATGAATGTTAGTCCCACATTGCTCAAATTTGGGCATTCATCCATCTTGAAATCCTATAAATGAAGAGCTCCTCTCCTCATTTTATCATCCACAATCCAAGCAAAGTTACCATGCTAAAATACTTAGCCATTTCCATACATCATTCGAATTCCTAGTTAGGCTTTTTGCAGATTTAGCTTGGAGTTCTCATCTTTTGTCAAAGTGGATCAACATCATCTTCAACACATCAAGATTTCATCATAGGGATTGGGAAAGGGCCAATTTTCACATCACATTGGCACCAATTCCCCCATGGGATCAAGTGTTTGCTATTTAAATTAGGATTAAATCTAGTTTTTATCATTTTCTTTGTGTTCTTCATTATTTTCGTTCCTAGTTTGAGTTGTAAATGGATTTCATGGGGAATCCTTCTTTTAGCTTGTAATTCATTGTTAACTCATTTATTCATGTTGTCTTGTAGGTACTAGGAAAAGGGTTCACACATTTGGCGCTAGAAGGAGGGCTTGACATCATTATTTTTAACCTTTCTTTGAAATTTTTGTGTTTTCTTGACACACAGGAAATTCCAACGTGGGCTCGTCAGTGTCACTGTTTTAGCACCACGGGCTCGTCAGCGTCGCTGTTTTAGCACCGCGGGCTCGTCAGCGTCGCTGTTTTAGCGCCGCTAGACTCATCCCGCCAAAAAAAATCAATTTTCAAATTTTTCCGCTGGACTCGCCAATCTACAGAAGTTTCAAAAAATCCTAAACTCTAACACTAGCAGAAACTGCGACACTGGGCGAAACAGCGACGCAATCGTGCTCTTTGTCCCGACATAGAGTGTCGCTGACTGGTAAGCGGCGCTGTAAGAGCACCATTGAGAGGAAAAAATAGCGACGCCTTCACGAGTTGCGACGCTAGAAGACAGTAAAAAGGGAGAAATTAATTTTTAGCACGTGTTTTTGATTTATGATTTATTTATCTCCTATTTTCTAGTTTTTAACTTCTGTGTTTTTCCAGAATTTGACTATTTTTCTTCTTTTTAGGTTGGAAATCAAAAACTAAGAAAGGAGGAACATGGTGATGATATTTTTTCCTATCAAAGTGTTTTTTAACACTTAAGTGTTTGTTTAACACTTCTTCAAAAATTTGTCATTTTCTTCGTTCTTAGAATACTAGTTTTCATTTGGGCTTAAAAAGTACCTTTCAATTCCATTTCTTGCAAAGGTTAAAATGAACAATAGGATCAACAACTTACTAGATTTTGTTTATGGGATTAACAAATTGAACAAATGTTTATCACTTGTCTTTTTGGTGCTCTAAAATGAATTCACATATTGCTTTGAGGATCTAAAAAGAATAAGTGTAGTGTTTTTCGTGAGGGCTTACTTAGACTAAAGGCATTGAAAAGGGATGTATGCGCTTCTCTCGCGCTTTATAGCGATCTTGAGAATCAAAATGTCTTTTTCATGACTTTGGGTTAAGATAAAGCAATCACCTCCACACTTCGATTTGGGCTTAAATTGAACAAAATCTTGTGCGAGTGTGAGTGGGGGCTTTGTTGCGTACATTCTCTCTCCTTGTTGCCAACAAGGATTGATCGAGTTACGAATATTGTTCTTCATTCGCTATTGTTTATCCTAGAGGGCATGCCTTGGGGAAAAAGTACTCACCCAAGGGAACAACTCAACCGGTAACAATCTAAAGCCAAGAGTATTTCTAGCCAGGATATAAATATGGTTATTGGATGAAACACCAATATCACACGGTTGATTCCAACAAGATGGATCTGAAAGGGGACTCTTGTCATATGGGTTAATCTCCACGAACGGAAAGTCCTTACTAAAACCCATGTGCTAGAATTTTCTAAAATCCTTAATCTATTTGTTGGTGCAAGAACGGTCGTTCTAAAGCCACCCCATCCCCATAATTTTACGGTCTTCTAGTAGAAATGGAAATCATGCCATGGGATTTTCATGGGTGTTGATGCTTGGATTCCCCATATAAGTGAGTGTCATGGAGGGGAGCTAGGGGGGTCAAGCATCTAGCCATTCGCTAGAGATAGGCGTAGCTGGACTTGTCCAAGTGGGAACCCAACAAATATTGTCTTAGACATCCATAGGATTGTACTTATTCTTGGGTTACAAAATGCATTGCTTGATCGGAAACATCTCAAAAACAAACATTTAATATCATCCAAATTTCAAACCCTTTTGAAGATAAATACAATTGACTCAATCCATATGTTATTGCTTTCCCTTGGGATTCACATCCTTAGAGGTTTCTAAGCATTGGATTATATCTCAATTTGTCTTCTTAAGTAAACAATAGGAAAACCCTTGCCTTAAGTTCATTAAATTTCCACATAACATATCTTGTGGGGTTTGAAGAAATTAAGACATTGGACATCTTAGTTTGAAAACCTAATTGAAGAAAGTTTTTTTTGGTAAAATAAAGACATTAAGCAAAGCTAAGCAAAATGAACTTTCATATGTGTTGAAGACTCCAAATCCCAAAGCATAAATCATTGATTGGAAATCCGAAAATGAATGTTCAAATGAAATCATTTCTTGGTTACAAAGGTCATTAGGAAGCATTTGCATGCTCTTCAATACCTAGGTCTAAGAAAACAAAGTGTATCTTTTTAAGTTCATCTTAGGATCGAAACACATCAAAATCCTTTTCATCCATCCATCAAAAACATCAAAACAAATACATCTCATCATCACCTTTTGGGAAAATCTTGAAAAATCATCCTTGATACTAGGCTTTGTGGCAAAATCAAATCCATCAATATCATTGAGACAAAATCCTTAAGAACATTTATCAAAACACCTTTGGCTAGGCATGTGTAGATGCATCCTTTTGCATATACTTAATCAAAGTTATCAAAATCATCTCGTCTAGCTTAGTATATGTAGATGAATCCTTCTCCATATGCTTAGTGAAACAATCACTTTGTTTGAATAGGTGTGGGTAGATGCATCCTTCTCCTCACACATATTCAAATTATCATCCTTTGAACAAAGCTATCCCTTAGATCACCATCCAACATCTTAGGGTATTTTTGTTCAAAAACCAAATCAAAAGCAAAATCAAAATCAAGAACAAAGTCTCAAATCTCAAAATCCAAAATCAAAATCAAAATCCACAAGTCCTAAAAGCCTAGTGTCTCATTCAAGATTTATCAAAAGCCAAAACATCCATATCATCCATCCTTAAACATCATCATCATATCATCATCACATTTGATCCTCAAGGCATCCTAAAAATTTATACTTTGGGACATAAAACAACGATTGATCCAAAGAATCAAGAGATTCATCTCTCATATTCTCAAAGATTGATCCTTGTTTTATGGTTCAAACGAGATCTCAATACAAGAAGAGTATGGAAGCCAATAAAGAAACACCTGCTTCAAGTGATCTTAGCCAAACAAACACAGAAATGAATCTAGCGGAATCAAGCAATCCATTGACCCTCTCATCTTCACAAAATCCCCAAGAAGAAAATCAAGGAGAGGACCTCACTTTTAGAATGTCTCGTGAGGAAATGACAGAAATGCTCCAAAATCCGGACAACCATAGAATCATCAAAATCATGATGAGACAACCCTTCGTTATACATGCTTGAACTAGCAAAACAAGGGGCTAAGTTGCCTTCGGATTTTGACGTGAGTACTATCAGGACACATCATTTCCCCCAATCTCATCCACCATACCCATCTCATCTACACCTCCATCCCAAAACATCACGCAAAGCATTCCGCAAATCACAACATCATTTGCTCCAACCCAACCAAATGTCAACAAGGGAAACACATTCCTCAATGCTCTTAAATCATATCCCCTTGTTAATAATCAAAACATGGACGCAAACACCACCTTGGAACAAAACATACCCAAAAACCCATTACACAAAAATGTTCCTCTCACATTCCATCACAATCCATCGTCATCATTCTTTCACGCAACTCCTCAAACACCTCTTCTCACAAATTCACAAGAAGAGGGAGATACATTCGGACTAGGGGGCTTATTTGACACCATGACATTTTCACAACAACTCATGCCCCTCGCCTTTCCACCTCTTCCACCATTTCCATTATCATCCACACTGCTCCTCGGTTTAGGGCTTCCTCCCCTACCAAGTGTCAATCAAACCTACATCCCAACCATCAATCAAAGCATTGCACCAAACACACAAAATTTATTGTTAATACTGCAACAACAAATGATAAATGTGCAAACAATGGCAACATCATCAAACGCACCCCTGACATCACAAAGCATGGTCTCTCAAGGACCAATCACATCAATACCATTATCCAACACCCAAAACATCAACATAACATCATCACTTACCATGATTACAAATCCACCACCACCCCCACCACCACCAACTTTCACCACATTAAGCCAATACAACACAACATTGCAAGCTACTTTTCAAAGAGGATACCAACAACTTTAGAAACAAAAAGCCGTGCAACAAACTGTTCAAGCTGCACAAGCTGCTCAAGCTGCTCAAGCTGCACAAGCTGCTCAAGCTGCACAAGCTGCTCAAGCCGCACAAACTGCCCAAGCTGCACAAGCCGCATTACAAGCGCAACAAGCCCAAGCTTTATTGCAACAGCAACAACAACAAGCCGTCCAAGCCGGACAAGCATTGCAAGCACAAAGGGTCGCTCAAGCACAAGCTCAAGCACAAGAACATCAAGCACAAGCACAAGCACAAGCACAACTTCTTGCACAAGCAGCGCAAGTGCAAGCATATCAGCAAGCACTAAAGCAATACCAAGAGCAGCAGGAAGCAGCAGAATTGGCAACCCAACAACAAGCATTGTGGGAACAACAGCAAGCACAACAACAAGCGTTGTTGGAGCAGCAACAAGTGCAACAACAGCAAGACCAACAACAAGCATTGTTCATACAAAAGCAAGTAGAAGCCTACTTCGCTCGCCAGAACATGCAAATACCATCGAACAATGCACCATCCAATCCACCCACCCAACCCATGATTCAAACATCTCAAAACACCTTCATCCCACCCCCCGATCCGCAAAGTGATGTGACGACACAACTCAGGTTGCTCTCACAACAAGTGCTCGACCTTCAATTAGGGTGAACAACCAAACCACCAAGCAACTTGTGTCCCTATCCATTTGATAGGAACTTAGAGATGAAACCATTCCCCAAGGGATTTGAAATCACCAAATTTGACAAATATCGAGGGGTGGGAAACCCTGAAGATCACATCAGGGAATTCTAGGTTCATTGCATGGAGGTTGCATATGACGATACTTATCTAATGTGGCTATTCCCTAGAAGCTTGGCAGGTCCCACTATAGAATGGTTCTCTCACTTACCTTCAGGTATTAGAACATTCCAAGAAATCAAGGATGCATTCATTAGAAATTGCGCATGTAACATTGCAATGGATGTTAGTCTCGAAGAACTATATGCTCTAAAACAAGGAAAGAATGAATCTTTCACTTCATTTCTTCAACAATGGTGATCCAAGGCCAATTGGAGTAAGTGGACCATGCCAGAAGAACAACAAGTCTGCACAATCATCGCCAACCTTGAAAGCCACTTAGCATTCCATCTCAAGGTTCAGGGTATCACTACATATGAACAATTGATCTCCAAGGCGCTCAGCATCGAAAGAGCCCTTGTGACCCAACCCGCCGAATCAACGTCATATCACGAACAGCAAAACAATTGCCCACCATCAAATTACAATCAAAAACCTCAAACTTCGGCAAGAAATAAGAACGTTACTAATGATGGTGTTGTTGATGCCAAGGTGGTCATTAGTGGTCCACGCGAACATACACCCGCACTGCAAATCCAAAATCAATGCCAAAACACTCATCACACCACATACCAAGCAAACAACAACCCTACCATCAATAACCTCAATGATCAAAGAGGACCACCCCAGTGCAAAAGTTATCCAAAACACAAATACGCCATTTTGGGGGAACCATTGGAGGACATAATGAAAAAATTGATTGACAAAAAACTTATCAAACCTCCTACATTTGAGAACTACCAAGAACCTGATGTCAAACCTCCTTGGTACAACGAGAATCAACTTTGCGAATTTCACAAAATCATAGGTCACACCATGAACAACTACATGAGACTCAAAAATATCATCCAAGATCTTATCGACAAGAAAATCATAAACATGGAACAACCCACAGGAAATCAGGATCTTAAAATCTACACGAATCCGATGCCAAATCATGGCAACAAAGGGAATAAGAATGATAAAGGGAAGGGTAGTGTAAATCATGTGTATGAAACAGTCATTGCCTCCCTAAATGAAGACTGCATGGTCATCACCATCAAGGACGCCCATGCCGAAGATTGTGGAGTCACCACAAGAGGCGGCAAGGTCACCATTGCAGGATCATCCCAACCTAATAGAATCCCTTCATCTAGAGCCGCTTCGCATAGCTACAATGTTGTAGAACAACTCAAGAGAACACCAGCACACATCTCCATCATGGAGTTGTTAAAAATCTCATCAGCGCATAAAAAGATTCTCGAGGAAGCATTAGCCTCATCCACTATCCCCGCAGATCTCGATGCAGACCAATTCCAAGCTATGGTTAGAAATATCATAACACCTAATCTCCTCACATTCTCTGACCAATATTTCCCCGCCCAACCATCTCACAACCGTGCACTTCACTTGGAATCCATTGTCAACAAGAGCAAAATCAAAAGGGTCTTGGTGGATGGAGGTGCAGGTTTGAACATCTGTTCTCTTAGCCACATCAAGCAGTTGAAAATATCAGAAGATTCCATCGACAAAGGAAAGGGCATCACAATTAGAGAATACGATGACCAAGAAAGAGTGTCTCAGGGCACGATTAAACTCCCTATCCAAGTAGGGCCAATGCTCATGGAAACTACCTGTCAGATCTTGGACCTTGAATTGCCATATAATATCCTCCTGGGATGCCCATGGATCCATGCAATGAAAGTCGTAGCATCAACTTTCCACCAATGTGTGAAATTTACACATAATGGACAAGAGGTTACCGTCCACAAAGATACCGAACCGTTTTCATATTGCAAAAATCTTGAAACTAAGTATTACAAAATTCCCAAAGTACCAAAGAATGATGAGGGCCCATCCACATCATATATCGACCCCGCCACTCTCGCGTCCACTTTTGCGATAGAGACACCTGCCATCCCCGCCATCCCCACCATCTCCGATATCAAGCTCATCATCCAGGAGGATGGTTGTGGAAGCTACAAACTCCCTAACAATACTTTTGTGATAGGAGAGTTACCACAATCTCCTAGATCATGGGGACACCCACAAGAAAATCAAGCTTCCACATCACAAACCTATCCTGAAAACTACCCCGAATTCACAAGATGGGGAGACCTTGGCCATGAGTTTATTGAAGTAGATCCATCTCATATGTTGTATCAAAATGACAGACCGGCAACTAATTTACCAATGGACAAAAGAAGCAAGGGCCTACACATGATGCTTGCAATGGGCTATGATAGAAATCAACGACTGGGACAAAATGACAATGGGCTCATAATACCTATCATGCCAGAGACGTGACTCATAACAAATCTTGGTCTTGGATGTACCCCTCCGAGAATAACCATACGTGGCCGAAGTCCTTCAGTTAGAACGGCTAATGTTTCTCCTTAGCCAATACTAGTACAAGTACACTCACCAATAGTCACAGGTAGGGACACACATAATTTTATAACTGAGGCCTATATTAGTAGTGATGACGAGGACCCCATATCCAATCTACCTAGGCTATTCGAGGACACCACCCTATGTATGATTAGTACCCTATCCTTTGAATCTGATCATCAAAATCATGAGATCCGTTTAGTGTACCCCCAACTAATCGACTATGACCAACAAGGACCACCAGTTCTTGATACATTCAAAAATGATGAGGCACTCTCAAAATTCATGGGATTGAGGGATAACATTCCAAAGGGAGATCACAAGGCAGGATTTATAATGGAGTTCGACACACATGCCTATTACGGGGAAATCATTGAATCCTTCAGTCGCAAAAGTGAGAAACTAAGAATCATATCCAAGTCCTTGAGTGAAAACCACACCGTGGCACTCTCTGACAAGAAAATAGTAAAAAGAAAGGACGTATCCAACGGTGAAAACCTCTCTGAGGTGCCTAAGGATGAAGGATTCAATCTTCCCTTAATATCTATTCATCAAGAGAAGTCAGTAGTCTTGGCCGAAAAGTGCAATCCAATCAACCTAGGAACAGAAGAGACCCCACATATCACATTTTATGCGGAATCACTATTATCAGAAGAGCAAGAACTCCTAGCAGCATTCCTAAAGGAAAGACAAATAAACTTCGCATGGAGTTATGCTGACATGCTAGGGAAAGATCCAAAGACTGTGGTTCATCATTTAGCAGTATATTCAAAAGCAAAGCCAGTCAAACAAAAGCTTCAAAAAATGCATCCCCAAACCGCTTTGTTAGTCAAAATGAAGCTCAAAAAGCTGTTAGATGCAGGATTTATCCGACCAATTGATTATCCAAAATGGGTGTCAAATTTGGTACCCGTTTCAAAACCTAACGGAGCCATCAGAATCTATACGGACTTCAGATATTTGAACAAAGCATGTCAAAAGGATGATTTTTTTCTTCCCAACATTGACATGATAGTAGACATGACAGCAAGTCACGAGATGCTATCACTAATGGATGGATTTTCAGGATACAACCAGATCATGATAGCAAAAGAGGATCAACACAAGACAACTTTCACTTGTCCATGGGGGACCTACTGCTGGAACATGATGCCATTCAGCCTAAAGAACACAGGAGCAACCTATCAAAGGGCCATGACACTAATATTCCATGACATGATCCACAAAATAGTCGAAGACTATGCCTACGACATCCTAGCTAAGTCAAGAAAGAGACAAGATCATATAGCAACCCTAAGTGCTATCTTTGACAGACTGGAGGAATACAAAGTCAGACTAAATCCCAAGAAGTGTGTCTTCGGCGTACAATCAGGTAAACTGCTAGGATACATAGTCTCCATGAGGGGTATTCAGGGGGATCCAGTAAAAGTGAAAGCAATCCTTGAGATGGAAGTACCAAAGACATTAAAACAACTGAGAGGCCTCCAAGGCCGACTTCAATCCATCCAACGATTTATAGCACAACTGGTAGACAAGCAGAATCCATATTCTCGCCTACTCCACAAGGGGGTAGCATACAAATGGGATACAAAGTGTGAAGAGGCATTTTAAAAAATCAAGGAATATCTACTGACACCACCAGTGTTGATGCCACCTATCCTGAAAAAGCCATTGATTTTATATGTGTCAGAAACAACAGCAGCCCTTGGAGCTCTCCTAGCTCAGCATGATGAAAACGAAACGGAGAGGGCCATATACTATATCAGCAGGACAATGGTCGGTCACAAGCTAAATTATTCATTCATTGAGAAAGCTTGCCTCGCAGTAGTGTTTGCATCCCAAAAATTTTAGACATTACATGTTTGCACACAAGATAAAGCTCATTGCGAAAATTGATCCCCTCAAGCATCTCCTATCAAAGGCAATGTTAACCGGCAGAATGGCAAAGTGGGTAATGATACTGTCTGAGTATGACATCGAGTATGTGGAGAGAAAAGCTATTAAAGTTCAGGTTATTGCAGATCAACTAGTAGAAGCACCTATATATTCTGAGAATCCTCTTATCTCAGAATTCCCAGATGAATCCATCTTTAACCTCAATGTAACTAACCATTGGAAACTATACTTCGATGGTTCATACACACAACATGGATCAGGAGCTGGTATCTTCTTCATCACCCCACAAGGGGATTGCATACCGAAGTCATAGAAATTGGGATTTCCTTGCACCAACAACATTGCAGAATACGAGGCTTTGACTATAGGCCTCAGGATAGCAGTGCAATGGAATATCATAGCTCTCAAGGTGTACGGGGACTCTTAGTTGATCATAAATCAGGTCAATAATGAATATCAGACTAAGGCTGATAAGCTCACTCCATACAAGAAATTGATGGAGACTCTAAAGGAATCCTTCATTGACATAACATTTGATCAGATTCCAAGAACCAACAACAAAGCAGAAGACGCCATGGCTACAATTGGGTCTCTATTAGACATCCCTCATAACGTGCTGAAATATGAATTTTTGATTGAGCAGCTTCTCGTTCCCACATTCGAGGTACCAGAATCGAAATATATGTGTGAAATCGTTGGTCTTGGTGATCCTTGGTACCATGACATCTACACATATCTTCGCATAGGAGTCATACCCGCTAACCTACCATCGAGCCTAAAATGAACCTTTATCAAAAAAGCATCTAGATTTGCGATCCTAGGTAATACCTTATACCATAGAAGCATAGAAGGTACCTTGCTACGTTGTTTAAATGCTAAGGAGACATTAACTACCCTAACCGAGGTTCATAACGATATCTGTGGCTCACACTCGAGTGGAATAACCATCGCCAAGAAACTGTTGAGGATGGGGTATTATTAGCCCACAATGGAAAGAGAAGCGCATGATCATGCTAAAAGGTGTTTACAATGTCAGCAGCATGGGGACCTCATCCATGCTCCAGCTCAAGAGCTTCACCCAATCATCACACCATGTCCTTTTTCACAGTGGGGACTCGATCTCATTGGAAAAATCTTGCCTACCTCATCCAATGGCCATAAATTCATTATAACTGCAACTGATTACTTCACTAAGTGGGTGGAAGCTATACCCATGACCTATATCACTAGGAAGTAAATCTCAAAATTCATCCTGAACTATCTCATCTATCGTTACGGTGTCCCACAAGTCATTATCTCAGATAATGGGACAACCTTCAAGAACCAGGAGGTTCACAACTTGTGCGAGAAATTCAAAATCTAGCATCACTTCTCCACCTTGTACTATCCCCAAGGAAATGGCCAAGTAGAAGCCACGAACAAAACCATCCTCAAAATCCTCAAGAAAACAGTCAATGACGCAAGTCGTGATTGGCACTTGCAGCTTAATCCTGCCCTTTGGGCTTATCGAACCAGTATCCACACACCCACTGGCGCCACCCCATTCTCCTTGGTCTACAGATCATAGGTCGTACTCCCAATTGAGATCGAGCTCCCATCCCTCAGAATATCATTGCAAAACCTCATCACTGATGAGGACTACTGGGTATCAAGACTAAATGAGCTGGAGCTACTGGATGAGAGATGCATAGATGTTTTGAATCATCTGCAAGTCTATCAAAATAGACTCAAACGGAGCTACAACAAGAGGATCAAAAGCAGAACTTTCCAAGTCGGAGAACTGGTCTTAAAAGAAAATCAGAAGAATGTCTCGAATCCCAGCAGCAAAGGCAAGTTCGAACCTAATTGGTTAGGGCCTTTCATCATCACAACAAGCTATAAATCAGGGGCATATCAACTATCAACACCCGAAGGGGAACCTCTACAGGAGCCCATGAATATCTCCCATCTCAAAAAAAATAATGCCTAAATATTTCAAGGTATAGAACCAAAAAATTCAAAAAATTAAGAAAAAGTCCTGAAAAAATGGTTACTTAGCTTAAAAAAACTTGGCAAACAAAGTAATCTTGGTGACAACAAAAAATATCAAAAGCAAAAATCAAAAATCAAAAAAGGATCAAAAAAATTGTCCTCTAGTGAAAACCACTTTGGTGGCACTTTGGACAAGTACCATGGTGAAAACCTGGAAAACAGGTGCCTTGTGTAAATAAGCACTTTCCATCCACCAGGATCTTTATGGCTTGATCTACATCATCCATTTTGCTTCCATCATCCATCGCATTCAGGTCTCCATCCATCACACATCCATCTGCACCATAGCTTGGTCCTATGTTCATATCATGATCCCTCCTAGTACTACTCGGCCCATCCTCAAGGTCAGTTTGTCCTACCTTTATCAGAGTAGTTTATTGCATCGCGCTAGGGGCACGTTCTCATCGGATCGGATTCGTGTACGATTTTAAAAGTCCTCAAATCAGAAAATACAAAAACATCAGAAAATCAAAAAATCCAAAAACATCAGAATATTAGAAAATCCAAAAACCAAAAACAAGGTCGTCTTGTCGAACTACACCGTCTCTGAGCTTGAACATAGGCAAGGTTGATCTTTGATCATCCCCCGAGACATTTAGGTCAGTCCTATAGGAGTCTATCATAATAAACTGACATCTCATCATGTATATCATCATCTGTAAATCGGTCAAGTCGTCAATCAAACTACGTGGTCTCTACGTATATAACATAGGCAAGGCTAGTCTATCAATCAGCCCTCAAGACCCCTAGGATAGGTCTTTAGGTTAGTCTCTTGGTCAACATCTCAGAAAAAACCCAAAACATCGTAAAATCTAAAAAAATCAAAACATTTGCAAAATCTTGAAAACACCAAAAACAGCCTCAGAACATTTCAAAACATCAAAAACATCCAAATATTTGAAAAATCCATCTCCCTCATCTCGCTTGCACCCGCAATAAGCACCACTCATAATAAACTAATCGTCATCCTCAACCTTTGGTGAAACAGTCAGAAACAAGTCTAACAGGTTTAAAAGTGAAAACTCAAAAATGTCAAGTCTAAAGTCTAAGTCAGTGCGTAAGCAAGTTGGTTATCTCTTTTTATTGGTAACTCATCATCCAGTTGGTCCCATATCAATCATACCTTATAAACGAAATGATGTGTCGCCATCCACTAACATGTCCTAGAATGAATCCTTCCTACAATGGGCATTATCTTTTTGCAATAAGTTTCGGTTATCATCTTAGAAAACACATCCTTTTTTCGTTAGTGGTATTGAAGAGCATCAGTTTGTTTGTTTACTTGGTCTTTATCTTTGGACTTATCTTATTTTGTGCTCATTCCAAGGACGTCTTGATCATATCCCAAAACAGCGGATTTAGAGAAATAGGAATGGGGCAATGATCATTATCTTTTGTCTGTTGTGCTTGTTGGACATTCTTGCAATATAACCTTGGTGAATACTTGCTTTGGTAGGTATGTATGGAAGAGGTCTAAGGCAACTTGTTGACTATTGTAGGGATAGGTTTACCTTTCCGTGTTTTGCTCTGAGGTGTCTGAAACTTATGAAATACAA